>WYDF02010030.1:0-13698 GCA_009867245.2 Adranes taylori
ATTACCCCTTCTTCAAAAGAACTGAATAAATAGCTAAGTTAATAACAATAAATTGATTAAAGCAAATAAACAATACCACCTTCAGCATGTCTTTAATGCCACTGTGACAAAATTAATGTCTTAACATGTTCTTTTTTGAAAAATTTAATTATAAAATGTAATAATTTTAGTAGCAAAAGCTACTAAGATGTTTGAGAAAATTTTTGTTTTTCATCTTACAATTTCTCTACGCCATGATTGATGGCGTACTGAAACGTTCTGTAGACGTTGTTTACTGAAATAGACTCAAGAGATAAACTCAAATACATCTTGTTAATGATTTAAAAAACTTCGAATTCTTGCCCAATTATAAAATGTTTTCGTTTGATATATCAAGCCTTTTTCCATCAGTTCCGAGATGTGAGGTCATTAATATTGTGTCAGATATTCTCTTTGATAGTTCTTTGTCGGACGACAACTGTGAGTTTTTAATAGACTTGTTAAAACTTTGTCTTAAACAGGATTTCTTCATATTTAACAATGTCATTAAAAGAGAGATTTCAGGGCTTCCAATGGGTAATGGTCTGAGCCCAGTTCTTGCTTAGTTTTTTATGCGTAACTTAGAATATAAGATATTTACTTCTGATAATTATTTAATTTCTAAAATCAAATTCTACAGAAGATATGTCGACGACATTTTGATCATATTTGATGGGTCTGTTGATGATATACCATTACTTAATTCATACTTCAATTCTTTTCATGATAATGTTGCCTTTACTTATGAATTGGCTCATAATAATAAGATTCCTAGATGATATGATAGATTCTTAGATATAATGATAGATCTTAGTAGTCATGATTTATCACTTCAAATTTATCGGAAGCAGTATTGTGATATACAGCTCAACAGTAGTTCCTTTCTTACACAAATTGGCAGGCTTCAGATCACTTGTGCATCATCATCATCATTATACAGCCTCCAAAGTCCACTGGTGAACATAAGCCTCTCGCATGCTCATCCACAGAATCCAGTTTTGCGCCTCCTGAATCCACTTTGTAGTCACTCTCTTTATGACATCTGTCCAGCTCGTCCCACTCCAGTAACATTTTAAACTAATTTCAAATATGTGACCGTAGGAGCACATTGAAATTTAGTTCTGATGAAGGGAGGTTTATTACTCCCGAAACATGTCAACAAAACGACTGGCAATTGATTTCGTGTTCAACATCTTACGATATAAATTGAAATGGAGTTTTTGGAACACTATTTTGTTTAATTTATTTTATTTAATATATTTTAATTTGCTCATGTATAAGGTTCTAAATATCTTCATAAATAAGTGTGCAAAGTTCCGTTATTGTAAGTTGAGAGGTTTCTGAGAAGACCGAAGCAGAGCGAGTTTTCGTATAAGAATACATAGGAATCAGATTTCGCCGCTTACTCCCTTAAATCAATATACACGTGGATGAAGACGACATAGTGTTTTCTATTTAATTATAAAGGATTTTTCATATTTTTTAAAAATCTTCCTAAAAATAAACTATGATCAATGGAAATTATAAGCTTACAACAGATTATATTTAAAAAAAAATCCTTTATTTCAACAGTTTAAGCTTCATCGTTTTCACGATGAAGCTGAAGCCACGCGTGAAATTTAAAAGAATTTTTTTTAAATATGAAAACTATTTTATAAGTTTTTAATTTCCATCGTTCATTTTTTATTAGGATGTGAATTTATCTTGTTTTTACCAATTCAATTATTTCTGAAATTTTTGTTACGTTTCAATTTATTAATTTTGGTGGATTTATTACACATCTTCTAATATGGTTTCTTAAAACAATTGTTCTTCTCTAACATTACCAACTTTTAATGTCGTAAAGTCTGATGATGACACAGTTGCAGTGTCGAAACACGTCACATATTTTATTCTTGTTTTTTTAAAGAAAACACTATTTTGGTGTAGGCGCACCGTTGTTTTCCTAATAAAACAGTTACTCCAAAGCACTTGAACTTGTTATCTGGTTTTTACGTAAAACAGTTACTCCAAAGCACTTGAACCTGTTATCTGGTTTTATCCCATGTTATGTTGCTTTGCTTCATATATATCACCCTAATTTTTGACCAAGACGTTCTCCTTATTTGATCTCTAACTCATATCCGTACTCTGCTTTAGTTTTTGCTGGTTGTATGCGGATAAGTTCTTATTAATGCTTGTAGTACCAGGTGAGCCCAACGGCGGCCTTTTGTGCTTTTCTCCCAACATGATGTGAAAATGATATTTTAAAAATTTTCTGAGGGGGATTGGCTCTTTCAGGAGGTAGCACTCGAAGAGTCTTTAGAATGGAACTTCTTAACGTTAGAAATAAGCCGCTTATCATAGGCTGGAGTAAGAACGTGATGTTGTGAAGCAGATCTTAGATGAATTTAAATTCATCCAAGATCTTGTTACTCGTTATTAGACGTTACGTACGTTATGAGTCGAGTCGTTGTGAGTAGGGTAGGTATGAGTCGATTCGTTATGACTCGAGTCGAGCAGTTATGAGTAGAGTAGAATCGTTATGAGTTGAGTCGAGCCGAGTCCTTATGAGTAGAGTCGTTATGATTAATCGAGTCGTTATGATGAGTCGAGTCATGAGTTGATACGTTATGAGTCGTTATGCTTGTTACTCGTGCTGCTCATTGCGCTAAGTTCATCTATTTTCCAAACTAAGTCTCGCTTTTAGTAAAATACTAACCTAGTTAATTACATTATTAAAATGTTTACGCACCCAACAAAAGTTTTAATATTTTATTTTCGATTACAACACTTTTAACTACATAATACACATACACCTCTAACTTTTAAGAGCTTTGGGTAGCTTTAAAATCAAATAGAAAACAAGCCAATATATTGTAAGTATTGTATAACGTTGTTAGGCATAAATGATTTTACAAGTTTTTTAATTTTATATAAAATAAATATATTCAATTAAATTAATATTCAATAAGCCTCTACAGATATTGCTCTTAAAAAAATAATAAATCAGGAAATCAAAATAAAAAATTATTTTTCAATATTTAAATGTGCCACCTTATTTTTTGGTTATGGATTGTAGGAAGTTCTTATCATGTTGTAATTAAAAAGTCCTTCCCTGTTTTTACATTTATTTATTCACTACTCACTACCGGTTTCGGCAATACTCTTCAAAATACTATCAAAATGGAGAAAACAGAAAGAAAACCAGAGAGCAGCAGATACATAAAATCAAAAACTAAAATTCATGAACCTGTCCCATATAAAATTAACGGAAGAAGAAACAGAACTACTGAACCATAGAAATAGAAGCAGCCATTCAGAAAGATTGACTATACATACAAAAAACAGAAACATAGATGAAAAAAATAAAAGCCGAAGCCATCCAACTACTAAAAAATGAAGTACGAACCAACGAACAAATAACAACAACAGAAAACACACAACTGAAAATAAAGAAACATAACAAGCAGATAAAAACGCAGTCCAAGCAGACAAAAACGCAGGGCCTGTAATACTAAATAAAAAAAACTATACATACAAAAAACGGAAACATTTCTAATTAAAAATAACTACAGCTAGATAAAAATTTTGTTACCACATTCATAGAAAAAACCAAAGACATCGTAAAAAGAATAAAACCCACAACGAAAAAATCTACAACCACAAATCGTAACACCATGAACCCAAATACCGGACAACCAAAATTACACAAAACAGACCAACCCATATGACCAATAATAAGCTTCAATAATTCACCAACAGAAAAAATAAGAAATTTTATAAGTCAATTCTTAAAAGAAAGAATACAATACAAACCAAACTATGCAATAAAAAATGCACAAGAACTAATAACTGAAATAGAAAAAATAAAAATAACACCAGCACACCATTTTATACGTCGATGTGACCAACTTATATAAAACCGTAACAGTTGAATAAACACTACCAATTATAAAAAATATTGCAAAGGTCATTGCACACAAAATAGACCAAGATAATATAATAAAACTACTAAAGACTATACACAGAACAAAACTTCTGTAAATTCAACTACCAAGATTATAAAATGGAAGACAGACTACCAATAACCTCAGTAACACTAGCGAACATAGGCCTAGATACAATAGAAGAAACAATACGCAACATGACATTAGCAAAAAATACTCTGGAAAAGATACATAGATGATATAATATGCCTATGGAATACAACAGAACAGGAACTAAAAACATTCGAATAGAACCACAAATGTACAATGGATAAATTAAAACTACTACACGACACAAACTCATACTACTAGAAGCTCTTGAAATAAAATGTAAAAAACTACAAAACAAAAATATGCATAAACGCCCAAGCCGGACTACCTTATACACCAATATTTAAATACCTAAAAAGTACCTAAAATTGCGATCGAAATGAACTCATTACAACAACACACACGAGATCTACTTAGACTCAGCTGACTAATAATAATAATAATAATAATAATAATAAAACATACAATGTGCAATAACAAAACATGCAATATTTCATAACCTGTCACATATATAATTAACAGTAGAAGAAACAGAACTACTGAACAAAGGATATAAATACGCAACACATCAAAAACCAGATCTAAAACTATCAATAGAAATAGAAGCAGCCATTCAGAAACATTCAGATGAAAAAAATAAATAAAAGCCGAAGCCATCCACCTATTAAAAAATGAAGAAACAAGATAACGAACCAACGAGCAATTAACAATAACAGAAAACACAACTGAAAATAGAGAAACCCAACAACTAATAGTCCAAATAGAGAAAAATGCAGGGCAGATTTTCAATCAAGATTGAACATGGTTAATAGCATCCCACGATAGAAGAAGAAAAGAAAATATTTCGTACATTCTCTATTAATCATATTAATTTAAAATAATATCTAGCTATTTAAGTGTTTACAGATATTTCGTTAATTAAAACAAAACAAACGTAAAAAAATTGTATGAGGTATATAGGCCATTAGATTGTATGTTACTTATATTGACGTGACTGTTGATATGAAATTTCAATAACAATAATATTTAAAAAAATCTTATATTTTACGATGTGTTGGTATTGCAATTATTTCAAGATCAAAAACATACGTATTCAATGAACTCTTTACAAATTGAACTTTATCATGCCCCAATTTGTTTATGAATAATCTTCTAAACTTTAAACTATTTTTTTTTGTTTACTATAATACTTAAATATAATTTAAAAACTCAACATTTATAAAGAAAAAAAATTAGAATAATACCACGTAGAGAATTAACATTAACAATAAAAAAATAGTTTAAAAGTTGAGAAGATAATACATAAAGAAATTGGGGCATGATAAATATCTATTTGTAAAGAGTTCCTTGAATACGTATGCTTTTGATCTTTAAATGATTGCAATATCAACACATCGTAAATTGTAGAATATATGTTTTTTTCTAATATTATTGTTATTTAAATTTCATATCAAGGTCACGTTAAATTAGTAGTATACAAGCTAATGGTCCAGATACCAGCTACAATTTCTTTACGTATGTTTTGTTTTAATTAAGGAAATATCTGTTAACACAAGAACTAATTACTGAAATAGAAGAAACTTAAATAACACCTGATATACTGATATTATCCTTCGATGTGACCAACTTATATATCAGGAATACTAGCTAACATATATCTAGATACAATAGAAGAAACAATACACAACATGACACTAGCAAAAAACATAATACTCTGAACTAGATACATGGATGACATAATATGCCTATAGAATGTAACAAAACAATACACAAAGCAAACTCATACTACTAGAAGCTCTTGAAATAGAAAATATCAAAAACTACAAAACAAAAATATGCATAAACGACCAAAGCGACCTACCTTATGCATCAATGTTTATGTACCTAAAATTGCAAACGAAAAGAACTCATTTCAACAACACACACGACATCTACATAAACTCAGCTGACTACTAATAATAACAAAACGTAGAATTTGCAATAATTGCAGGAAGTACAATAATAATTACGCATATTAATTCAAACAAAATATAGACAACCAAAATCAAACATAACATGGACGAAAACCAATAAATTAAGAAATAGATTGTTAACCTAACTTAACAAATCTAATATACCATAATTTAATTTATTTCTTGTATCGTATAAATTAATGTAATACTTTTGAAGTTTCACCTGATGGTGAGTAGAAGCCGAAACCGGTAATACATAAATAAATGTAAAAACAAGGAAGTACTTTTTTATTACAACATTAATGATAAACCGATCAAGAACAACTTCCATCCACTACCCCTTCCACTAAATAGAACAAGCATATCTCAAATTCCCTATTTCCATTTCCCAACGCCTTGTTTTCCAATTGGAATCATCATACTATCAAATAAATTGTCTCTCATTAAATTTCTGATTTGCGGCCACGCAATGATCACATCCTTAAGTTTCTTAGAAGATATTGTCATTACTCTTTTTTACAAAAGCCTTTAGATTCATATCAGGAAGAATGTTAGGATCAAATTAATTGACAGATTAGATGAAAGTGAACAAAACAAAGTGGGCTAATATAACAGAAGAAAGAAACGCTGTACTAGTTCCAAATCCTTAGTTTTGGAACAGCTGGTGCACCTGCATTTTGGAAACCACCACTTGGGATGGAATCTTATATACCAGTTTTATTTCTTGATTTAAATTTAGGCGAAGGATGTTCAATACCCGACCCCTTCACCAAATTATCACGATCCATTTTTAAGGGATAGCAACATGGAGGTATTTACTTAGATGAACAAGGAGTACAAGAACTTGTAGTGAATTTTAGATTAAAATATTACTATAATTTTTTTTTTTAGATTTCACTATATACTTTTAATATTCTATGAATCTAATAGCATTTAACTCCACAAACATTTAAACATGTTTTTAATTTTTTGTTTATAATTTAAATTGTGATTGATTTGTATCTTATTATAAAGAAATGATTTAATTTGTATTGTCCCCTGAATCGTGTGTAAATTTGTATATATAATTTTTGATAACCTAACTCTGATATAACTGCATAATCTAGTTGCTTACAAAACATAAGCAGAAACGTAGCTTAGAATGTAATTTGTAAAGAAAGAAATAAGTAGTGCATGTACTTATAAAATATTTAATTAATTTAGAATATAAGATGAAAATATTAATTGTATATTTTGACTTTATTTCAATTTTGATAACGTAATTATTCCATGGATTTATTTTTAATTCAAAAGATAGCTGCAAATATGTTTTTGATGATGAATTTAATAATTTTAGATATTTATAGAAGCATATAAAACAATGCATGTTGTACTATATAGAATTTATAAATTTGTACTAATCTGTACAAATCTTGAGGAACTAACTTAATTTAGTGACATGGTTGCAAAGTACTAACCAAATACAAGATTATTTATTTTTTAACAAAGTGTTGAAGTAATACGATTTTATGAAAGTGTTTTTAGATTTAGTACTTCTTTATGAAAGCAAACATTTTTAATATCACTCGTGGATTAACATCTTATCTTTTATTTACGTCATACATAAGGTATATGAAAAACAGAGTTTATTAAATTTTAGATTCCACAACTTTCATTGGCTCTTTAAGCTTTCAGAGCCCCCAAAAATATAATTTTTTTGAGAATTGCTTATTGGTGTATCAGATTTGCTGCCAGGTTTCTCAAATCTGATAGAGAGAAAATTGGCGAAATGTGCCATTTTAAATTTTCCCAAAAATTACATATTGTCGCGTTTAAATTTGAGGGATGTTTCGCTTCCAATGTGACTAGCAAGAGAGAATGCTTTTAATAGCAGCGATTCTCTCCTACATTACGGGATTTTTCGTACAATTACTACAAATTGCTATTCTTTTTAATACCCACTTTAATTTATCTACTACGAAATGATTAAATATATTTTAATTCACGATTTTATTTTTAAAACGCTGACTGACAGGTTTTCACTCTACAACTTTTTCCTATAACCGCCTGTTTTTTTTCCAATGAGAGCTGTGTCTTTTATTCATTTCTTTGTTTTTCATACCGATCCTGTTCGTATCTAACTTTTTTCAGAATCTTGTTACTTTTATTTTAAATCTAGTTATATTTTACAAAATTCAAATCGGGAATTCCCCCCAGGGAATTTGCGCCTATATATGTTAGACGCGTGACATCATCGAATACGTTTAGAACGAGTTGAGTCAATGTCTAGAAGGATGGAAGAGTTCGGCAGGAAGAAAAAAATCTTACTACTGAACGATGTCATCTTACTGCTAAACGAGAGCATCTAGACCAGCGTTTCTCAACCGCCGGTCTCAAAAGCTTGTAAAATTTTAAACGTGGCAACGTCGTGTTGTACACCAGTTTACGGTATGCCATCTAGTATTATTTGACGCATAATACAATATACTAAATGCGAGCCAAATTTCAGTCTTCTAATTTTAAAACTGAATTTCTGAATTAAATTATCATTTTGCAGCCCTCCCAAAATTATAATGTGCACCCGACACTGATAACAGCATTTATTGAATTGTAAGAGCACTTATAAATTATATTTATTATAGTCTTATAGGTCCCATACAACGTAAAATATTTTTCCTTTAACCTTGCCATGACGACAAGTTACAAAATTATTAAGGGTCATACCGTTGAAACTATAAGAGCTAGACCTCTCATATTAGTATCATTTTAAACAGAATTACAAGGCCTGTCAAAATATATAAAAATATACAGGTATTACTAAAAAGGTTTTTGAAAAAAAATTTATTGCTCAAAATCGGTTTCGTATATTCAGTTGATCACACTGGCAGAATTAAGGGTCCTTAGACTTACATATGTTCCCTTAGTTACATTTTTCCAATTTTCATAGGAACCGAGATATTTAGGCCAGTAAAAGTTTTTTCAAGGTCAAATTACTCCGATACTAAATCGTCCGTTTTTCTTAACTGACTCAATTCCTTAAATATAGACGATACTTTCGATACAAGAAATTTAAAAAAGAACAGCCTATATATATATATATATGTATGTATATATGTTAAATCGTGATCTTAGAAAAAATGTTTCAAATAAAATCGAAGGGGCTGTAAGTAACCTATAAAATAAAATTTATTTGAATGTCTTATCTGTTGTAGTTTCTGAGATATATTGAAAAGTTTGTTTAAAGTTTGAACGTGGCAGCGTCTCGTTCTGTTCAAGACAGGGGCTTGGAACTTTTTTTGTTCGACGCATAATGAGGCACTATATATGTGCAAAGTTTCAATCTTCTAGCTTGAAAGCTGAATTTTTGTGAAAAAAATGCACCTGTGTACCAAATTTTATGCAAATCGGTCCAATAGGTTAGGAGTAATTCTTGAACATCCATCCGTACGCATAGACACACAGTGAAAAATACGACTTTCTTTTAAATTTTTTACCCAGAAAATATGTTTTTAAATTTTTTTGCCGGGGATTGTCCCTTATGACCCCCTTTTCGAATTAAGTATTAACAGTTTGCAGTGATTTAAATACAAGAGACGTATTAAGGTGAAATAGAAAAAAATCTGAAAACATAAATCCTACATCTTTCTACACCTTTATGTTAATCTTTCATCTACAATGATTCTGCAGATATCCCAAAAACTACTTTGTTACTTTAGACGTGGCAACGTCGCTTTCTATGAGAAATATGCAAATCTTATAAACGTAGTTGCGTGCTTAGTATTATAAACGTATATGTGTGCAAATTTTCAGTCGCCTACCTTGAGTTTTGAATTTTAGTAAAAATTCAAAATGGGCCATTTACTTTATTTATCTCAAATTCATCAATTAAGCTCAAATTATTTGTAGACTTGGTGGCTAAAATCTTACTGTCATTTGCTTCTCAATGTGTGTTGCTCACATTGAGAGGCGAAAGACTATGGATTTTAGTTTAATTACTAAAACGAGTGTATGTACCTTAACGCAAATTACTCGGGCTCTTTTGAATCAAATTTAACATATACCTTATGGTAAAGCGAAGATATCATTTCAAGGTAAAATTTTTAAATTGTATTTCTCTATTGATAGAGATTTATCAAATTATACAATAAAAAAAGAATAGTATTTTCGTGGGATATTTGTAATGAATGAATTTTTTTAATTGTTCAAAACGATATTTTTGCGATAAACATTGCGATAAGTTGGCGATATTTTTGCGATAAGTTGGTGTTTCTTGGATAAACACCAACTTTGTACTTGTATTAAAATTTATATTGAAGTAAACCATTGTTTTGGTCAAAGTAAATTGTTTAATTTTAATCGAATAACATTTTACGTATCTAATTGGTAATATTTCAGCAACAAGAACAGGATCCGACTAATCTATATCTGGCGAATTTGCCTGCTAATTTCAAGGAAAGCGACGTGGATCAGATGCTAGCCAAATACGGTCAAGTAATTTCCACAAGGATATTGCGCGACACAACGGGCATGTCTAAGGTAAGTTTCACCTGCTAGAAATTACATAAATTTTCAGAAAACAAATTTTTTAAGCAAGACAGATTTTCAGAAACAATATTGTTACGTTTAAGTTTAAATTATTAATCAACAAGTAAATATAAAAACTAGAAATCAACATCTAAATAAAAGTTAATTGTTAAAATTAAAAGAATTTAAGGTGTCTCAAAAAAATTACAATGAAATAAATATCTACTCCCACCTGTACTTCAGCCATAGTCCTCACAAGAACAAAATAGATGAGTAAAATACGCGTAATTTAAAATATCTTTTTGGCCGGTTCTACTACCAAAATTTATAAAAACCACAAATTTATAATAAAATAAATGTCTACCAAATTTGTGCTTTAACCATAGTTCTCACAAGAACAAAATAAACGAGTAAAATACGCGTACTTTAAAATATCTTTTTGGCCTGTTTTGCTGCAAAATTTATAATAAAATTAATGTATACTCAGATCTGTACTTCAGCCATAGTTCTCACAAGAACATAATGTATGAGTAAATTACGTGTACTTTAAAATATCATTTTGGCTTGTTCTACTACAAAAATTTATAAAAACTAAAAATTTATAATAAAATAAATGTACTCACATTTGTACTTTAGCCATAGTTCTCACAAGAACAAAATAAACACATAAAATACGCGTACTTTAAAATATCTTTTTAGTCTGTTTTACTACAAAAATTTATAAAACCCAAAAATTTATAATTAAATTAATGTCTACTCACATCTGCACTTCAGCCATAGTTCTCAAAAGAACAAAATGAACCTTCTAACCAAAAATTTTATAAAAACCAAAATTTCTCTTCTCATCTTTCGCCGATTTATTTCTTACTATATTCCGACAAAAGTTTGTCGCATCTCTACATCACTTTTCTATTTATTAAAAAGTCTTTACTAAAATTATTTTTCTATTTTCTTGGAGGAATTTAAATTATATTGCAGAGGTATTGTCGAAGCTTGGAACATGGGAGGAGAAAAGAGAAATAATGTTACGAAAAGCATGTTGAAGGAATCTTTATAGAGGATGACCTAGTATGGAAAGAACGATAGTTTCAGAAAAGGATTAAAGTGGTCGCCAAAGATTTGAGAAGAGAAAATGAGAGAGTAATAGTCGGATACAGAAAAGTATGGATATGAGAAGAAATGATGACAAAGAAAGGCTGGATGGGTATCAGATCTAGCAGGAGGAGCTAACAGGCGTTAGAACTGAGAGGAGTAATGGAGAGTATGTCATATGAATGAAAGTGTAAGGGATAAGAGGGAGGGAGTATGAAGAAAAAACAATGGAAAAATAGGAGTGTATAAGATAGGAAGATAATGATAGAATTGGGAGGGAGAGAGTGGAGCATAGCAAAATGAGGTAAAGTAGACGAGTTAAAGTTTATGTTTTAGAATGTAGCAGAAATAAGAAGCAAGATAGAAGGTAGACATTTTTTTAAATACATAAAGGGGTTATGATAGGAATGGTAGAGACGTGGATTGAAAAAGATAAATGGCGAGGAACTTCAAGTCCATCTGTCTGTTGGGTACGTATGGAGAATGCAAGAATCGAGCAGAGCGTATACGAATGGGAGAGCCAGTGGACGAATTATAACAGGTGTGAAAATAGGAAATAGAGAATTTATGGAAAAGCTAGGTAACAAGATAGAATTGTTAATAATAATGGGAAATTAGAATGCGAGAATAAGAGATAGAGGAGAACTTGTGTAGGACGTGATGTAGAGATTATTGGAAAGAAGGTCAAACAATCAGATTGTGAACTCTGATTGAAATGGTTGGAAGAGGTGAATTTAAACTTTAAACAGGTAATGGATGTATGAATGGAGACCGGAATGGAGAGTATACATCTAGTATGACTTGAATGTGGGTCAGTTATTGAATATATAAATATGAATGGAAGTGCAGGAAAGACTTAAGTACATGAGAGTGGAGGATAGAATGGAGTCAGACTACTTCCAATAGAAACTGAATGGATGTGTGCACGAGATATAGGGAGGTTATATGACGCATTCGTTATCTGTGTTGAGTTCTGTAATAAGTGATTGCAGTAAAGACTTTCTAATTCAATTACATCTTGAGAGGTTTTTTCTCCGGGATGCAAAGTTGGTGTTCGAAAAGGAGGCATACTATAGAGGTTTTTAAGATTCATTTATTGTTTCGTAAAATTTGTCTTGGTTGCCATGTGTCATTTTATGTCTTTAAAAAATATTTTTATTATTAAGATCCTTACAAATTTTGATATATTTTAAGGGTGTTGGTTTCGCGCGAATGGAATCAAAAGAGAAATGCGAACAGATAATTCAATTGTTTAATGGTCAAACGTTACCCGGTTCCAAAGAACAGCTTCTCGTCAAATTTGCGGACGGCGGCAATAAGAAGAAAACATACAAGAGCGGTGGCGGAGGCGGACCTGGCGGCGGTGGTCATTTAGGTGCGATGGGTGGTGCAATTATTGGATTAGGCGGGCCGGGAGGTCATGGTGGACATTGTGTTGGTGGATCGAATGATGTTATGATGGGTGGTGGAGGTGGATCTGCTACGAACTCAACGTGTAAGTATATTACCTTGATTTAATAGAAAATTTTTCCATTTGTAATTGAGATAACTTAAATTTTGTGGTAGAATAAACGTTAACTAATTTTCAACCTCCGACACAAAACAATAGAAAATCCAGTTTTTAAACCTTCTGATCTTTAGCTTTTAAGTTTGCTCTACAATGTACTAGTACGCCTTTTACCGCACGGAGATTTCTAAGATTTATAAACTAGCAAGGGTTTTATTTAGTAATTTTCACCGATGCTTTGCTCCAGAAAAGTAATTTATGCGATCATTAGATGTCTTAAAAACGGTTAGTCGGTTAGTCTTAAAAGCGGTTAGTCACTACTTTACGGTTGGTCGTCTCTTTATTTTTTTTTTTCTATCAAAGCCCAGTTTCATCAATTATTTTGTAAATCGTTCTGGGATACTTTCTTTCTAGCTTTTAAGACCTGCTAAAATTTAGCGGGTCTTTAGTGGAACCAAAAAGATATGGGAAATTCTTAATTGAGCCCACAAAAAAATACGGCGACCACAATTCAGTCATATAATAGACAAGTAACTAAGTAAAATGTTCTTGTCCAGTAGTATATAATATCAAATGAAAATCATCGGTAATTGGACATCAGGTTTTA
>WYDF02010041.1:0-13698 GCA_009867245.2 Adranes taylori
CTCATCAGTTGACCATGCTATGGCCAAAGTGTTGCAGGTTCCCTTGGCTGTAAAGCGAATGCTATAGCATATATCTTGTCTGCAAGCTATCAGCTTACCAAAATTCGAAAAGCATTCCATTAATTACTAGTTCGAGGCTGAAGAGGATGATAAATCCTAAAGCCTCCTTTAAACAAACTCACCCACAGTTGTTGGATGCACCGGGCATTCTTCCTCTTTTGAAGATTATCCACTTCCTACGTAAAACAAAAAAAAAGGAATCTCATGTAGTATATACTTATTTTAGTTGTAAATGTGTACCCACATTGCGTCATTAGTGTGTTTCAAATATAGTTACTTTTGGAACGCTAGTAACATCAAAAATACTATTAATAAAACATAATCTCAAAATGTGTGTTTACTAGAGATCTACGAATAATCCTTCAAAGCACCCCCGGCCCCCTACCAATGCCCAACCAACATGTAAATTTCCCGCAAAATCTAGTTACAAATATAGATGCTTTTATGAAACATTCAAAGCGGGGATTACGCGAAAGCACAAACCGGACATGCCCTATGAACTGCAATCTTATATTTTCAAATGACAGCTATCAAACTCCTAAACTATTTATGATTGACCCCACAAATGACAGCGTGACGTTATAATAACGTTTTAGAACAAGTTGAGTCAAGGAGTAAATATTCTTTAAATTCATACGGGTGAAACGACATTGATATAAATTAAAATTTTTAGACGCTTAAAAGAAACTGACACTGGTAGTTCGTGTTTAGGAGCACAGCAATGTAAGAAAAGTCTGAGTTACGAGTAAGATTGTTAAAACAAAAAAACGATGTAAAAGTAGTCGAGATCGGATCCCGTGGGTGCTATACATCTCTTGTCCTTTACTAAAGAGTAAGAGATTAAGATCCGTTGCTCCTATATTAGGAATAAATTATCCTCGATTCCTTTTTCTTCAAGACGGTTCTTATTTATATTATATTATATGTGAACAAGTACAAATATGAAATATGTTATATTTGAAAAATTATTAATTTGATTCGAATCCTAAAAAAATATTCTTGGGCGATTTTTTCCAACCGCGTTGGTTTTTGCATCTCAACAGGCGGGGGTGCAATTAAGTATTAGCCAAGACACAAGTGCGGCCAGAATAGTGCGGACAAATTGAAAAATACATAAGCGAGATGCACAAATACGAAAATGGTATTCAAAAAAACTGGAAGAGGAAATTTTAAAAATTAATTAAAAGAACTCAAATGCACTATTCGGAAGAGCAGTACTACTAACAAATAGATATGTAATACTATCAGACCTGCGAGAGGACAGGTCTATCAGGGGTAAGCCTGAAAAAGCAATAAAACGGAAAAGAGGAAGAAGTCTAAAAACAAAACAAATCTAAGAAGCTAAAGAACAGTAATGATGGATTAGTGCCCACAACAGTTACAGAAACAGAGGACCTTGAACCGACATTCTCGGAGGGAGACAGCATACACTCATCGGCATCTGCAATGGCAATGAGAACGAAAGCTTCAATGCGAAAGCTTCAAGCACAGAAGAGGATATAATTTTACATCCGCTGCAAAAGAAACACAAGGATCTAAAGGACAACTAAGAAGGCCAAAAATCTAAAATCCACCATCATTGGTGTGCCAAGGAAATGAAAGATAGTGAGATAACGGAAAGAATAGAACTAAATAAAATACAATTTGTCCATAAAAATGAGACAAAATATCACGCACAAACGCCGGACGGCTTTTGCCAACTAAGAAAACTGAAGGTTTCATATCATACATACCAATTGCTGGATGAAAAGGAGTTGAAAATTGTACTTAGAGGGGGCGACAAAGTCTAGAAGGAAAATCCATTGAGGAAGATTTGATACAGAAAGGAGTGAAATATAAGTCCATCAAAGGAATGGGAAGCAAAGAAAGATAATTCCGAATGATTCCAGTTAGCGCGGAAAAATCAGCAGAGCGAAGAAAGTTTTCGAGTTAAAGGCACAGTAGCTCTAAATTGAGGTTTAAAGGAGCTTTAAAGAATTTAAATGCGCAGAAGGACATGCGCCTTTTGAATGTCCACTCAAGAAGGGTCAAGAGGTAAAGTGCGTAAACTGTGGAGGACCATACCCAGCTAAAACAAAGAAATGTCAAGCTCATCTTGACAACAGAAGTGAAAGACGTGCAATGGAATTGTCACAAAAAGCGCAAGAAGCAGCAGTATAAGTGAAAAATTAAAAGAACTACTTCTGGAGGTATTAAAAAGCATCTGCAATGTTAACCTATAAGGAAATAATCAGAATATGTACCTAGAATTCTAATTGGCCCAGAAGCAAAGATGTTAACTAAATTGATAACTTTTTCAAAGAAAATGACTTAGCAATTTTGCTGGTATTGGGAACGCACTTAAGCAATGGTGACCGGTGTCATTCACAGGGCTTTTAAATCACAAGAAAAGATCGACAAGTTAGAGGCGGTGCTAACAAAAAACAGTGTCTGTGTAGAAATAGTTTACTATGTTTTAATAAATAGTGAGGCGGTTGGGATTAATACTATTGTTGACAATGAACAAAAAGTATTTGTGACCATATGTGCCCTTCCAAACCAATGACTTTCTAGAAGAGGATTTATTAGAAGTGTTTGCCCGAGGAAAAACAGTGGTAGGCGGAGACCACAAAACGAAGCACAACAACTGGCGATGTCGAACAAACAACCAAATCGGATGTCAATATTCAATTTTTCACCACCAGAAGATATAACCAATGTGCCTAATAGAGGAAGAAGTGAAATCATGGACTTCTTCATCGCACACAAATTGAAATAAATAAGCAAATCGAGAGTGGTCTTTGCGTTGAATTCAAATCATCAGCTGATTCTGGCAGAACTGGAAACTAAGGGAAATAAGTACGAAAGAGAAAAACAAAATCAGCTGGTTAACACTTTGTGACTGTCCCGGCTTGGAATGTTGCAACATGTAACGTACTCTCGTTTATTTGCTAACGGAACTCCCTTCCGCGACGATGTCCTTTATCATTAGTTGTCAGTTTCCCTCGTCACTTAGTTGCTCGCGCCCGCTATTTCCACTGTTGCACTGTCTTTTTTTTTTGTTTATTTTATATTCTCTTTGTGATGTAGTTTCAGTTGGTTTGTAGTTTAGTTGGTCTGTTTGTTGTATAAAATTTTTAGTGTTGTTAGTAAGCTGTCAAATTTACTTTGTGTTTGTTCGTTTAGTATATCTTAATTTATTTTGTGTTTGTAAATTTCTGTGTTTTCTTTGGTTTCCAAATTTTTGTGGTTGCTTTTTATAATTGTCCTTGCTTCTTCTGTTGAGTGATATATGTCTGGTCTTCTAAGTGCGTATTGATGTTCTCTCTAACGTGTTCTGAAATTTCTTTTCGTTTTTTCTATGTATATTTTGCCACATAAACTGCTAAATCGGAAGTTCATCGTTGTGGTTCATTTTGTGAAAAGCAATGATATCAAAAATGGAAAAAAATTTATGATTGGTTTAGTATATGCGAATTAAACCTTAGAGAATTTTATGAACAAAATGAGTGAGAGGTTAAAAAAAGAAGAGGAAAAAGACTTATTAGATATTATGTGACTGGAATGTGAGAGTAGGAGAGATGAGATTTGGAGATGTAGGTAGTGATGATGAGTGTGGTGAAATAACATCAAAAGACAAAGTTGTGGATGTAAAGGGAAGCTAGTCTATGGAACGAGCGGAAAACAAGGAGTTGGCGAAAAAATAATGATTCTATGAGAGGGACAGAATGGGAGAGCCTTTGGTGAAAATATTAAGGTAGAAGAAAGACTCGAAGAAAATCACTTTTCGATTGAGGTAGAACTGTGTTTATAATGAGAGTTGAATAAGGAAAATGGGAATGTAAGGAAAAGTTAAAATAAGAAATGGGAGGAAATGAAAAGGAGATGATGCAAGGGAATACGGGGAATATTAAACGGAGGAGTAAAAATGATGGAAAGAGAAACAGGGAGGCATGGAATTGTTATAATGTAGAATGATATAAAGCAAAAAAGATAAAAGAGGTGCTGAAGAGAGATAGAGAAGGGGAATTGGAACGGAAAGCGTATAATGAAACACAAAGTAAACATAGGGAAGAAAAAAGGAGCTGTGGCGAATAGAGGGAGGCAGAGGAAGAAAAAAGAATTAAAAGGTTGAAATGTGAAAGTGATGTATGGAAGTTTTTAAAAATTAATGGGGTGATAGAAAATATTAAAGAGGAATTGCCTGGTGAGTATAAAAGAGTGGGAAAGCAAATGCAGAGCATTTATGGAAAAGGGGAAAGAGAAGAAAGGAGAATATAAATAAGCATAATGGGCAAAGGAAGTGCGACAGGATCTGATTGTAGCGTTACTAAGAAGACCTAATAAGATTTAGAATAGGAGGGAGAGTGTACCAGAGAAATGGAAAGAAGTTGAAATAATACCAATATATAAGAGAGAATATAGAAGCAGGTGGAGAATTATAAGGGGATTAAATAATAAATGGAGTATACAGGTTATTTAGAAGGATAATAAATAAATGTAATGTGACAGTTTTGAGTGAGAACAGGGCGTTGTCAAAAACGCAAAGTGGATTTATAAAGGATAGAGGTACAACTGCAAATTTGATAATCATAAATTGTCTGATAAATCAAGAATTGTGTGCCGAGGGGAAGTTATATATGATGTTGTCGGATTTGCAGGCAAAAGTAGCAATGGAAAGATTTTAACGTGTGTAGAAAAGGAAAAGTATTTATGGGTTCGGTAAAAATGAAAATCACAATAATATAACTTTGTGTACAAAGCAATATGTTACATGTGTCGAAATATGGCGTGTAAAAGGAAGAGTACATATGGAAAGGGTGATGTTTGTAGTCTTTTGAAGAATAAATTGAATGGAAAAGTCAACACTGAGCCAGAGAGTTTTGCAAGAACGTGGGAAATATAAACTGAACAAAATGTTATACTGGATGAGAATGTGAGATTGGTGAAAATGCTTTATTTAAATAGTCTAGAGAATGAAAGAAGGGTTAGATATTTAAATGCACAAAAGACAGGATGAAGCTGTTTGAAAGTTTAATATTGCTATGGAGAGATGGTTCGAGAAAATGTGTAGGGTGGATGAAGTTGTAAATGAAGTTGAGATAAAAATGATTGAAATTGAGGCACAAAATGGAAAGGATTGAAGAATGGGATTGAAGAAACAGAAATATTTCAGTATAATAAATGGGGAGGGAATGGCAGAATATATGGCAGCAGATGTAAGCATGGAAAAAAGAATGCCGGCGCGACTTGGATGTGGGAGTGCGAAAAGGGGAAACACGTATTGGATGCATGAGAGTCAGACCATCTGCAGGATGTGCGGAGGAGATAAGGAAAGGTGGGAGAATTTGGTGAATACATTTGTGGGAATGAATTGGAGTGATGAAGAAATGTGTTTGGCATCTAAAATAACAGTAAGTTTGGGAGCAGACATAAAAAGTATGGGGATAATGGAAAGAATTATTGAGGAGCGATGAAGAGGGCAGGACATTGATGGTAGGAAATAAAGAAAGTGAAAATTCCTTCTAGGGGAGGAAAGTGGCGATCAGAATGGATTTTGCTATTTTGAATATTGAACGTTTCAGTGTTTGAGTGTGAATATTCTACAATTTAAATTGAATGAAACAAAGTATTCCAAAACCACATTTCTTGATAAAACATTTTTAATTGCTTCCAACCATGATTTACAGCAAATACCTTGTCGTGTTTCACGGAAACAATTACACGTACTTCAGAAGAAATGAATAAATAGCTTAATTTAATAATAATTAGTTAAGTAGAACATATATTACATTAAGTTTATTAAAAATATTACTCATTAGGTAGAATTCAAATTATTATAATTTTGTTACTCCAAAACTGCCAAAGGAAAATGACATAAATTAAGAGTTAAATTCATCACATATAAGGTGCACACGATTTATTTGTTGCACTCAGCTAATTATTATTTAATTAAGCTATTGAGTCAATTCTTCTGAAAAAGGGGTAATTGTTTCCCTGAAACATGCCAAGACATTTGCTGTTCATCAGGGATGGAATTAATTTAAAATGTTTTATCAATAAAATCAAACGAATATAATAACTTCACTAATAGCTTTACTGGAAAAATAAAATACTATGCATCCGAAAGCATTTTAGATTAATTAATCAAATGTGTTTTAATGTACTAGTATTTATAAACTGACCATACGTAATGTTTCTAATATAATCATCTCAGAAAAATAATTACAATATATATCAATATACAGTGGCATAGCACCGTAACCACGGGCCTGTGTGCGATAATTTTGCCGGGCCTCAAAACAAATAAAATAATTAAGATGTTAATGGTTCTATCAATATTATAATACATAGTATTGATAACCATAATAATTTTTTAATTTTAGGTACAAAAAAGCAATTTCTATGCTCTCAAGTACTTATTATCCGGAACATAGAAAAAAGTCTTCAACACTGCAAGCACAAATAAGCTTCTGTTGTAGTAGCGGCCGCCTTTCTTTCAATCAGAATAAAATAAGAATATTGTTTTGATTTGTGGTTCCGCTCCCGGAATAATCTTTTAATAAATGCGGTTTCAGTTCCTTTCTATGAGAATATTGTTCCGGCTCCCTATTGAGGCCCAGCCCATTGTTTCGCACACATGGCACACCGATAGTTACGCCACTGTCTGTATAGCTGAACAATACGTAACATTATAATTACTGAATGCATTAAAAATTTCATTTATGGCAATTACTAAATTGCAAATTACCAGTTAAAAAATAAGTAAATAGTATGAAGCCACTGTTTGCGAAATAATTTGTACTGCACTAGATATCAAACTTCTAAATGTGGATCATGATTTAATACAAAACGATCAATTCAATTAGAAATGCTAGTTTCAATTTACCTATGAAAGATCTTCATATATATGTACGTCTCGAAACTTGTCAACAACGCTGGACATCCTATGCTTAGCGTAAATCGTGAAGAATCGTGCATGGCTGAATATAACTGGATGGATGTAAGGAACTTTCGCAACACCCCGAAGTATGTTGGTGTTGTCGGGTGATTAATTCTATCATACACCAAAGCTGAGCACAACACAACGCATTGGAACCCGTCGACGTTGCCTGTGCACAACACAAATATAAGCCACAATTATACACTGAATTCAGGCTGTGTGTGAAGGAATCACTATGTAACGCCTCGGAGTACGTCGACGATACTACTCGTGAATAGGAAACAAATACCGTAAAGGGGTGAAGCTATTTAAACACACATGCGATTCAATCAATCAGGATACTATGGAAAATCGCTCACCAAACCGGCGACTTTCGCTGGCTGTCACTCTGCCCGGTCTCTCGGCATTGCTTGCTTGGCTCGGCTTCCTTGGCTGGTCGCTCTGATACTGGACGGCTGCTGCTGGTTGGCCTGTCTTCGAGTTCGCAAAGAATATGAGATTTTACATGCTTAGAAATATCGCTTTTATAGACGTGAACTTCACACAAGTTTTACTCTGCGGCACGGTTTGGTGTGTGATCATTCACTCGATATTTCATTTCGGTGACACGGTCAATATACACAATCGTATTTAACTCTTTGCGGCTTTCTCACGCTTATACTAGAAAGCGGAGTCTATGCTGTAGTAGCAGGAGCAATCAGCAATAAAGCTGTATATTGTGCCAGTTTATTTATTATAATAGCAAACGGCGGGTGAAATCAATCTATCCACACATGTATACACACATGCATAGATCATATACATTATAAACAACATAGCGGCGGTACATTTAGCGGCAGCTATCACTTTTCTTCTGCAGCATGAAATAACGCGGTGCCTACGTGACTTTTATCATTGTTTACAAATAACATATGCATTCAATTTATTATTAATATAGGTGCACGGAATTCATTTAATTTATTTGATATAATTTTATTTAGTCTTTTCTATACACAAATCGAACAACGCCTATTTATTAGGATGAACGGATCGGGATGTCTTTTTCAAGATTTTTCATTTGCGCAAAAATTCAGTTTCTACGCTGGGAAATTTGATTTTGGTACATTTATTCTAAGTTATATCGTACAGCGAATGCAAGTAACCTTAAGTAACATGTATAGAGTGTCTTCTCATTGCACTACCTTACCATATCTCTACATCAATTTTAGCTCTTTTGACTTCAGTTGAAACCATTTCGAAATTACAATCGATTCATTTTTACGAAATTTGAAGCCTTTATCCCTCGAAAAACTCGCGCCGCTAGCATAAGTAAGCATCTGAAAAGGTGTCGATGCGATGGCAAGCGAGTTAAGGCCTGAACACCTCTAAGACCCACTAGCGGTAGACAATACATACCTTAGTCGCACATAGTGCCGGTATTAAACCTACTGATTATGACGATTGCGTTGACACATTGTTCATAACCGAGCATTCGGGTCTCTGATCTTAGGCACCCAGTTTAAAACTAGACAATTCACGGTGGCGGGTGGTGCTGTAAGCACGGGAGCTGAAACTTTCCGTTGAGGCCTACCCCCCAAACCGTGCTGAAGGATCTTTATTTTCATTACAACATCGGTGGATTACACCTAATTATGAATGCATAATTATGTGAAGAAAGAAAAGTATATATTTAATAATCGTTTACCTCGTTTACGCATCGGAGGCATGGTTAGTAGAAGAGTGAGTTACAAATGTAAATGCGAGTAAAAGAAAAATGAGGATGAGAAATTTGACAGAGTGTGTAGAAGTGGAATGAGTGTGGGTAAATCTTTATAATTTAGCGTTATATATTGTTGATTTACTTTTTTTTATAGTCGAACTAAAAATTAAAATGAATAAATTAATATTGATTTTACGTTACATTTGAAGAAATCTAAACGCTCGCTGGCCATAAGATATATATGGTCCTTCTTTTCCTAATTATAACTGCGGATAGAGCGAGGTTCTCATCTTACAATTCCCAAACTGCGCCTAAGGATGCTAGATTGTGTGGACCTTTTACATAGAATTCCCTTACGAAAAATTGCTTCTGAAGGGTGGTTGGCCAGTAGCACTTTGAGGGATTCGGCTACACGATGAGCGTAGCCTGAAAGAAATTTCTCCTACAAAATATTAGGTAGTCTTTAACCTCGATTAATAAAAAATTCTTACCTCACCCGATGAAAATTTTAAGGATCAATGTCGCATTGCTTTTCTATGAAAACACAAGTGGGATAGCATTATGTGGTAAAAGTCATAGAAGCAGGGCATTGAAAACACCTTGTGCTAAAATTCGGGGAACTAATAACCAATCAGACAGCAGCCTGAAACACGAAAGGATGAAATGCATAACGGCTTGCTGAAAAATAAGTGTGGTTAAGTTAGAAATTATAGAATTCATTATATTAAGAATAAATCGCTTTCGCAAAAGATTTAAAATGCGCAAAGATTCAGGCAGATGATGCACATACTGCGTGGCAAAGAACACCGAAAATTGTTGTTCCGCAGATTCGTGAAATGTAACACGTCGGCTCGCTTTTTGGTTTTTTTGCGGGCTTATATGTCGGAATGATTGACTATTGCCTCCGTGGGAGGCGGTGTTATTTGATGTATTCCTGCTATTTGAGATTTGTAATAAATCTATATTTCTCAAATTATATTTATTTTACCACTGTATGTTAATATTGGTTGAATTATTAAGTAATATTTGAGATTTGAATTAAATTTAAGTAGTTCATTTGAATTATATTAGAATTACTCATTATGTTTATCATTTTATTGAATTAATTCAATGGGGTATATTAATCTGATAAGATGTGGCAACTTGGAAAGAATATTAAAATAATTAATTGAATTTGAATTAAACAAGAAATTATGATTAAATAATTAAATAGGAAGTAAACTTAAAATTATGGCTGGTTTAGTTTAGTTTAATATGCACTTAATGATTTAAATATTTACTTTAATAGAAATTTAATTAAATTAATTGATTTAGAGTAATACTCAATTTATTAAGATTCATCGCAGCAACTCGTGAAAATTAAGATTATGTCAAAATAGGAAGCGAGATACTTAGAAAAATTCTAAAAATTAACTCACTTATTTCTATAAATTATTAACAAAACAGTGATATAAACCGAGTGACCATATATATATATATATATATATATATATATATACTCATGAAACCTCCATACTATTTACAATATGAATAAATATAAAGAAAACAATTGCTGTCAATATTTCAACAATTAATCTCATGCATTAATAAAAAAAATGAGAATTTGCAAAATTTCAAGCTATGGAAAAGAAGAATAGACATAACAAAAAGATTTAACTGCAATGTTAAATCTTTAGATTAAACTGCAATGTACTAGTATCTCTTATAAATATATATGCTAACGGCACTCCTACTCGCGACGCAGCTAATGGCGAGTCTTAGCGTTTGTCAGAATATATTAGAATAATTCGGTCTTCAGGAATCTTCTCGGGCGCCAGATCCGTTTAAGGTGAGCGCGCACTCTTAGAACTGGTTTTGTTGTTCTGGTCCCCAGAGGCTTTATGAGGGCTCAAGTATACTCAGGAGAAAGTTAAGCAGGTGTCCTAAATCTTGCGGGTACGTGTAACTGAACTTAATACAAATAAGTGAAACAGCATTAAAGTTCTAACAAAACCGTGTATTATTATTCTACACAAAATAAACAAATAGAGAAAGAATATATATATATATATATATATATATATTCAATTAAATGTTAGTAATAAATCAACTGAATGAATGTTAAATGAAATAGGCGGTGTTCAAGCGGTCTTATACTAATTGGTACACAATATAATAAAGCAAATCGGCGCAAAGCAAAACGGCAGTGCAACAAAAAATAAAAAAAGGCGCTTACCGAAATATTAGCTGTGCCAGTGTCAAAATAATAACATGAAAAGCAGTAGAAAATGGCGGTAAATTCAATCAATATCAATAGCAAAACGGAAGGAATAATCGGAGTATGCTATGTGCACGTAACGTCGCCTTCGGGGTTGACGTGCCGTATGCCAAACGAATGCCACCAGTTTCACTAATAGTATACACAATTGGAGGCGTAGAGTTACATTAAGAACTAGCATTACTGTATTCAAGTGACTACTACCAGTTACACCAATAACATGTACTCTTAGTTTGGACGGTGAAAGGAGGTAGGTACTGCAGCTGCTTGAGTTGGATTAAAAACTAACGCTACTATATGCCAGACGAATGCCACTAGTTTCGGTAGTAGTATACACTATGGGCGTGTAGCGTTGCATCAGGAACTAACGCTAATGTATGCTAGTGACTACCTCTAGTTACACCAATAACATGCGCCCGTAGTAAACGGTGAGACAAGGTAAGTACTGTGACGGCGTAGTGTTGCATTAAGACCTAACGCTATTGTATGCCAAGTGACTACCATTAGCTTAGCATGTACGCAACGTTGCAATTTGAGCTGCCGTGGCTGTTGTACTAGTGGTATATACTCTAGTGCGTAGGAATGCGGGTGCGGAAAAAGGTTAGATCAAAGTTACACAGGTGTCTCACATACATATGGTCCATCATAGGGTCCAACGGAGAAAGCTTAGCAACACATGCAATATAACTAATATAATGTTGCTTACAAAAACGTATACCAGTCAATGAATGTTTCTGGTCGCTATTGGCTCGGTTGCTGGTGCTGCTAGTTAGCTTGAACAGCTCTCGACGGCTCGAAGGTATGAACTAATTTTAAAGGCGTAAAGCGCGCGTATTTATAGGACAAGAACCATGTATATCTCTAGGTACTTGCCACAGAACGTGTGAAAGTTTTGACCCGCTATCGGTATCCATAGAAAAAATTGTGCTCGCGAGAGTTAAAAATAAAAATAAATTATAGTATTATTAACAATACCTAATACCCGGGGAATAGGAGTTAGAAGAGATAATACACCCTATATCTGTGCATACCAAGAGCAGCGACAATCAGTCATCTATGGTTAGATGCATTATTCCTAACGTTTGGTTTTACGTATGAGTGGTACTAAGTACCTCTCTCCCTCACATGTGCCGGTATAAGTACTTTCAAAAATATCCCTACTTCATATCATAGCGCACATCGGTTACTAGTAATTTCAGTTTACATTTATAAATCAAAATAATCGATACTTATTTATTAAAAATACGTTTTAAATAATCTTATAATATAAATACAACGGAAAAATACATTTAATAATGCTTTCTTTTTGTTTATTGTACTAATTAATTCACCAGTTAATTTACTTATCTTAACATGTGTTTATAATATCTTTATTTTATAAATAAGATAGGAAAAATGGTATCCCATCAGTATTTATTTATTTCAAAATATATACAACAATGCATACGGACAGATATTTATATACGCGGAACCTTATTCTAAATAGGCTATGCCGAATTATATTCATTTATCTTTTATTTTATAAGAATCTTTGTTACAAAACATTATAGTTATGTAATAGCTGATATCTAGTTAAAATAAAATAATAGTTTGCATATCTGAAATTAATATGTTACAATTTATTAAATGTCTGTCTAGTAATTGTACGCTGTCACCTTGTATAGCCAGCAAATTGCATTCTACACATTTAGTCTATAATAACAATATAAATATATTATTTATCATTAATATTATAATAATTTATGAATGCAATAACTTTGAAGTATTAAGAAAGAACGATTAATAAAGAATAAAAATTAAATCGGCTGCATTAAATAAAAATTTAAAAACATATATTTTAATAGAATTAATATGAGAAATTTTCCTGAGTCATTTGCCTTCATTTATCGTTGCATGACAATAAACCACATTTCACTACTTAAATATCGGTTGTATATGTAGCGTCTCTAAGCTACCACAAAAAAGTGTACTCCTTTTGTTCTAACATTTATATGGTACCAGGTCTTTAGGAATGCCTCATGTGCCATTTTATCTATTGGCTTTCTGTTGACAAATTTCTCATTAAGAATATGTTATAAAAAATAAACACTTGCGGAATTTAATAGGTGAGATGATTACTGACCCTATATATTGATATGCATACCTATATCAAGAAGCAAACCAACGAATAAATAGATACATATATATATATATATAAATATATATATATATATATATATATATTATGAATTTATTCAAAAACTGCTGTTTAATCAAGATTGAACAGGGCAGTATCACAAAAAAATCAGGAATATAGTTGTTAGAGATATTCTTATTTCTCAATTTTTTCATGTCATATTTAAATGATAGGATCCCTAGTATATTTCAAAATATTTTGTTTATTTTAATACACGTAGTAATGACCGCAGCTAGCAAAATTAAAACAATTAAAAATATTATCTTCATATCAAAATATTACTATATAATGTCTAGATCACTCAAATATTTCAAATTATATAAGCAATTAACCATTATCAAGTTCAATGAATTTATTTACGTCTTTTACATGTTTAATAAAACTGACGATTGATTTGTTTGTAGATGCCAAATGAAACAGATATTTTAGGAATCTGTAAACTGTAAAAATGTTCATTTTTCAACTTATACATTTTTTCCTTTAGCAGAGTCGTGAATATTTATAAATTTTATTTAAGCACCATAATTAGTTTATATATATATATATATATATATATATATATATATTAATTTAATCTAATTAAG
>WYDF02010052.1:0-13697 GCA_009867245.2 Adranes taylori
GGTGATAGGATATAGAATGTCGTCCTGTTCAGGAAAATCTATGAGTGGTGTGTGGCGAATGGACAAATCGTTTACCAAGAAGTTTGTTTCCTCAACAAAATTGGGCTCGAAAAGTACGTTGTTAGGTACTTTATAAGTGTTTTCCAGAAAGTCAGCGAAGAGCTCAGCTTTATCAGTGGAGTTGTTTAGAATTTCTCCATGACACCTACCATACTGAGATACTGAGATACCATACTGAGATAAGATCACCTGCCGTTTTTCCTTCTTTGCAAAAACCGAAAACGGAACGTTACCTCCATCGAACACGTTGTCGTTGTGTTCTGCTGTTTCCGCCTCTATTCCATCTATAGACATCAATTTATATTATCATGAGTTGGATTACTAGAATAAATATGTTAACCAGAAATGTCATTTACAATTGAATAGCTACTGATTGCTGCACTGATTGCTGCACTTGTGGGCGAGCAGTAAGCAGAGCAGCTAGGCTTGACATAGTACAATACGGGTTCAAATGCACAGGAATTTATCTTTTGAACCATCATTGATGGCAGACGTTGCGCAAGAAGTTGTTTCTAAAGAAAATATTCCCAATCAACCTATACTTCATCGCCAGTCCGTTCCACGATATGCACTTTGCCTGCAATTGAACCAATGCCTTCAGTCAGCACGACACAGTTATTAAAACAACCGTCAACATTTTCTGATGCGTCAACAAACCGCTTAATAACACGGGCTCGAGAAACCTAAAAAAGCGAGATTTTAAAATCTTCATCATCTAAAAAAGATTTTAAAGGACTGACAGAAAAGAAAAGGCTATAAAGAAAGCGAAGCAAAACCAAACAAAAAAGTAAAGATGCTACAGAATGGTTGAAGACAAAGAAAAAGGAAAGAAGACTGAATGCATCGTTTGTGGAGAAACTTGTGAAGAAGACTGGATTCAATGCTATGAATGCAAAGACTGGGCCTTTTTTTCTGTTTTATGTAGGAAGTGGAGAAACCTTCAAAAGGCAAAGGATGCCCGATGCATCCGACAGTGTGGGATTTTTACCCTAACTAAAACTCCACTCCCTGTTGAGATTGTATATCGTTTGGGGTGTTTGGAGAGCTTGTTTGCAGGACGCTTTAGGATTTATCATCCTCTTCAGCCTGAAACTGTAGACTGGGCCTACGAAGAATGTGTTTATATAATTTCTTCAGATATTCATTATAATTGTGATGTTTGTAAGACCAAGAAACGATTGGGCCACCATATTTCCTTAAAAATGTTTGCTATTAATATGATTGATAATTTTTAATTAATATGATTGAAGATATTCCTAGTTTCATTTAAAATAAAAACAAAAAATTTGATTAATGAATTTTTGCAATGTCCGGAGTTGCCCGACATTCCCCTATACATATTTAGTAGGTTCCCAATTTTTTTCTTTTGCTAAATAGAACCTGTCACTCCCCTCCTATAAGTAATTTATCCTCTTCATAATAGTTTGGATCCGCCCTTCTATAGAATACTTGAATAAAACAATTAAATCATGCATTGAACACTTAGTATTAATGTGTACATATTCTAAGACACTTTTTGATTTATCATAAACAAATAGAACGTTTAAACAAAGCCGACAATAATTCTTAAAACCAAATGTACATTTTAAGCGTTTGCCAGAATCAAAAAGAAAAAACCTGAAAATTAATTCTAGGAAGATCGTTAAAATTTGTTTGAACATTGTATCTCGTGGAATATGCATTTTTTCTCTCTCGTTTCGTTTAATGCTCTGTTCACACGTGAGAAGAGAAATTTGTTAAGCAAACAGAAGTAAAATATTAAACATATTTGACTTTGCCATGTACCTACCATATAAACGAGTTCATACCATGCAAATTATGTAGGTATATATTTTTGTCTACACGTCAAATTGAAATATAAAATATTGTTTTAATATAATAAACCTATTCCATCTAATGTAGAAACCACCTACTCGTCAAAAATTGAAATGTTATGAACATTTTGAGGTAATTTATATAGTCCTCAAATACCATCATAAATGCTAAATCTTATTTGGATTTTATAATACGGGGAAGGCGGGTAAGATGACGATATATTAGTTTATATAAAAGTTAGTATAAAAGATGACAGTACTGTGTTGATTTACAGAACTTTTCCAAATACACAAATGGACTCTTAGTGACCTAGGGGTAGAATTTCTTATTCTTAACCTACTAAGGCTACCTACTAAGGCAAATTTAACCAGCAGCTACCCATAAACAGGTTACCCATAAACAATTACAATTTTATTTGATGTTAAATGTTTAACAACTCAAAAAAACGGACTACTGGTACCCCCTTATTACCTTACAAAAAATATTTAAAACCCTATATTAAATACCCTTATTTCTTTACAAAAAAATATTTAAATCTAATATAATGACAAAACCCTCCTTTTTATTACAACTCCGCCTACGGACGCGGTAAATAAAATATAATAATTACTACTAATTCCACAATTCCATGCTAGTTGACTGAATTGAAGTAAAATCGTTCCAACGCTAATTCCGATGGCTGGCTGGAGGATGATTCCACGGATGTTGCAATTCTAAGAATTGGTGAACCTCCAACAGCTGCCTAAACCTTCGCCAACGTTGGCATCCGAGCCTCAGATGCATGTCGTAAATTAATGGGGCCCAAGATAGTTACTAGACACCAATTACCGCGTGAACCGCTACTCCCACAAATCAAGGAACAATCCAACTAATCAGCTTACGATCAATATCTTACCCAATCTGAGTTTTTAACATCCTCTAACGCCTAGTGGCTTAATTAAAATCCAAACTCCATATCCTAATTTAACTTTCTGTTAATATTTATTCACATAGACATGATTGGTACTTGGAAAATTTGAGAAGTCAAAATTTGGCATGTTCTCAACACGAATTTGATAAGGAGAGTGAATCAACATCCGGCATCCTTAATTTTGACTTCAGACCAAGATGAATCCGCTCCACTTCCCCTGAAGTTGCGCTATCCCAACAGTCATTGGATTACCGACAATTACGTCAATCGGCAACCAATCAACTAACTCAAATTTACACATCGTCATGGAGGTACGAGAATTTACGGGCCCCACTCTCTCCCCAAAAGTAAAACCGATAAACAATTGTACCAATTCCCAATAGGTCGTTCATACGCAGAACCATCTAACAGAACAATCTCCAACTGCTCGGAACAGTTCCAGACTTGTCAGAGAGTAATAATCGATGCTATGTCTAGACAGGTAAACTCTTCCATTTCCTCGTGGCAAATGTCCTCTATTACAATCACTATAAACATTCCAATGAACTAATTAACCCTTTTACATAAACAGCAAAAATTGTTCTGGCACTAATAGATGTGAAAAGCGCCCCTTACGACGCTGTTGACAATATGAACGACCCAATTCAATATGAGTCAAGCCTCTAGAGAGAGGAAACGTAATTTTCTTTTACACGAGAGAAAATTAATAAAAACGATATTGAAAATGCTGAAAGCGCTGTGATTACTAATAATATCTCATTTGGGGAGGCGGCTGCAGTTTTTAATGTCAAACTCTACGTTGAATCATTTTGTTAAAGCCCTAAGGTCCCAGGAATCTGACAAATTTGAATATAAACCAAATAATGCAGTCAAAAAGATTTTTCAGACATTATGGTTTTTCAGCACTCGTAGGTTACGTAAAGCAGGCCGCTCGCAGGCACTACTACTTAACCAAGAAAGAAATGCGAAACAAAACCCTTCAATATGCAATAAAAATTACCTTAATTATCCTCACAAGTGGGATGAAAATCAGCTTGCCGGTGCTGAGTGGATGGGAGGATTAAAAAAAATTCAAGGCCCAGATTTCCATAGGAAACCTGAATTAACATCTTTAGCGCGTTCTACCAGTTTTAACCGGCACAACGTGCAAACATTTTATGAAAACTTAAAAAAACAAGTGCTCGAAAAGTATGATGGATCATTTCCCTCACACTGAATTTTGTGAGTGAAAGCGGTTTATGTGGACGAAAGCGGTTTATATTCCACTGTCCATATTCCACCCAAAATTTTGGCTCCTAGAGGCATAAAACAACTTGGCAGTGCAACTTCAGTTCAACGAGGCCTAAATGTCACTTTAATAAGAACGATAAATGCAGTTCGTAACAATCTACTACCAATGTTAATTTTTGGAAGGGTCCACTTAAGGACCACATGCTAAAAGGTGCTCCAGTTGGCAGTAAGGGAGATGCTAATCCGTCTGAATGGTCGAACCTGTTTCTAGAGTGGTTTGAATATATCAGAGCAGTTAACGACTGGATGTCTGTGAATGTAGGCAAGCCATTGTCGATCTATGATGTAGCAGCAATTACAGGAAGGGCGCTTTTCCGCTTACATTCACCTAGCAAAAATATTTTGAGCGGATTTGCGGCAACAGGGATAACACCTCTGAATACTGATACCTTTACAGGCGATAATTTTCTGTCTGCTTACTCAACAGATAGACCAAATCCATACAAAATGCTGAAAGCGCAGATCAAGTATATCAAGCAGATCAGAACAAGCAGATCAGCAGATCAGAACCAATATATTTTGAATGTATCAGATCCATCCACTTCGACGATGGATCCATCCACAGAACAGGAAATCCTGTAAGGAGTCCAGAATTCATTAAGTAGATCATTCCAAAAGCGGAACCACGTAAGCCAACCACTAAAAACAGAAAAAAGGGAAAATCTACAACCCAAACACCAGAGAAGATTGAAATAAGTGACACACCATTGACACAGCCCAAAGAAAACTAAGTAAAATATAAGAAAGGATAAAATTAAGAAGAACCTGATGGCAGGAGAAGAAAGTGATGATGCATATAATATGCCTCTAAGGGATCCATCGGAATATGACATTCAGGAAGAAATTCAAGAAAAACAAAATGAAGAAGATTTCATCAATTTAGCTACAGGTACAACAACCGTAAAAGATATTCTCGCTCTCAGAGCTGTTGTTCGAGAAGTTGGACTGTACGTAGCAGTTTTTTTTTTATTAAGGTAAGGTCTATCCCGGAAAAATTGTTGACTGTAATAATGAAAGCGCCATTATTTCTTCGATGGTACAGTGATTTGTAATAATTGCAAAATGTTCTATGTGGCAAAAACTAAATGATAACAATATTTGGACACGAACTCCTTAAAATATTGTACAATATGACAATTGTTCCAAGATATAACAATCTCCCCTGTATGACGTGTTAAAGGTCATATAGGAACGAACGTGAACCCTTGACGCTGTAGTTTGGTTTATCTTTAACTTTTACGTTCACAACGTGATTGAAATCTAACCTGAAAACATTTGATTACAAAAATGTAATTCAAAAATCAACTTTGGCAGGAAATAGGCGTTAAGTAGGTATTTCAAGTAAGTTTAGTTTCTCAATTTATATTGCTCAGCATTATTTGCTAAACATTTGGAAAAAGTTTTTCAACCTCATCCCAGAGTAAACAGTGATGATGAAATTCTTGAGTTTGTACAATCTCCTTATCAGCCAGAGCTGCCGCTTAAAAAATTCACAATAGGACAGGTAGCCAATTTCATCAAGACAAAATTAAATCCTCGTAAAGCACTAGGTTACATACGACCTTATAACAGTTAGGATACTTGAAGAATTGAGTCGCAATGCATTAAAATACTTAACTTTACTATATAACGATACAAAAAGGACTGCTCATTTCCCATCCCACTGGAAAGTGGCACAAATCATTTTTCTTCTTAAGCCAGGAAAACCTGCAGAAGATGTGAAGTCATATAGACCTATAATGGATAAGCTATTAGAGGCACTGCTTGCCGCAAGAATACAACTCATCATCGACCAAAGAAACATAATTCGGATTCAGACAAGAACATGCAACTATTGAACAAAGTCACCGTGTAATCACAAGAATAAGCGACGATTTTGAGGATAAGAAGTATTACTCTGAAGCATTGTTGTATATTTATTACACAAGCGTTTGATAAAGTGTGGCATACAGGCCTATTGTACAAAATAAGGAAATCCTTCAATCCTATCTTAAAGATCGTTAGTTTTTCGTGAAGCACTCAAATGACCAAACATCTGTAATTAAGAGTAACTCCGGAGTTCCACAAGGCAATGTGTTGGGACCGTTTCTTTACCTCCTCTATACATCTGACCTACCAACCGAAAATTGGCTGACGAAATGGCATATTACAGCTAACGAATTGAAGTCTGTTCAGGTAACGTTCACCAATCGTAAAGGTGATTGTCCTGAAATCGTTCTAAATACTTTTAATCTACAAAGCCATCTTGAAGCCAATTTGGACCTACGATGCCCATTTTGTTACGGGTTAAAATTTAATCCATATTTAGATTCGATCATAAATGGAATTTACATGAGAACTATTCTCGGAATTCTTTCCTTCGTAAATTGTTGGTATTACACAGATTGTAATTCTCTGTTTCGTTTCGACAACATTGGATAAAAAAGTTAAAACGTGTACCAAAAAAATCAGTCCGATATCAACGCTGAAAACATACACGGTTGGTTTTGCGCGTGCGATGGAAAGATAGGGGAAGAAAGAAGCGAAATAAGTCGGCGTTTTGATTTCGTTCGTTGACAATCAATTATGCAGGAGATTAATTAATTAATCTGAGTACATCTGATAATTTAATCAGGCTTTGTTAAAGGATTTGAAACTCAGTTAATTGTCAGAGATTAATGTGATGAATGTTTATACATTAATGTCAGCCCATGAAGAGGTTATGCTCACATGTATATTGGACTTGCAATTATGGTTGTTCTGAAGAATTAATCACATTTGTTGTGTTTATTCCAGAAAATACTGGTTCTTGGGAGGAGCTAGTAATACTAACCTTAACGAGTGCTTCTGGATTCGAGAACTCTATATTTAGTGCAAGGCTCAGAGGGTTGGTGCGAGCCGAACTTGTTTGTATTGTGCCGAACTTGTTAACAATTGAGAGAACCGATGTCGAAGTTGACAGTTCCACGGTTGATACACTCAGAGTACGATATACTGTCTTGTTGGTTGGTTTGTTTATTTTCCAAGAAGTGTGGACTGCTTTTGGAACGTCTGGACGTTCTTTCCTTAATACAAAAGGGTGACACTTGTGTTTTATAACTTTTCATCAGTATAAAGTTTGCTTTTGCGAACTAACTCCTCTGTCAGCTGAACTAGAACCGAAAGGGGAAGAGGGACGATCCTTATTAGATAACTATTGCTGTACAACCCCAAACTCAGCAACAACCGCTCGAATTACGAGCCTCCCAAGTTGACGCCGCGTTACTTCGGAACTTCGCGAAAGGTTCTGACCGCGTCAACTATTGCTAGTTTATTGCGCCAGAACATTAGTGGCGTAATAATTTATGGGAATCGGCATCAAATTCCAACATAAAAATATTGGAACGATTCCAGTCAAAAGAATCATCGTACATGCATCGTGGTTTGTGCCAAACTTTCTAATAGCCCGCAACCTCTCAGTTAATTCGATTAAAACAGAAATAAAAAACATTTGTATGCGCTACAAAAACAGACTGAGTAATCACCCAAATAGACCCGCGACTAATCTTATGATAAAACCTAAGGAGCAGCACATATTGTAGCGCCACGTTTCCTACTACCTAATTAGCAGGTTTTACAATTGCATTGGTGTGCTCCCTACAGTTAAACTTAGTTAATTCATCAGTAATTATAGTTAGGAGTGGAGGTTACCTTCAGACATGTCATTTATTTGTTTGTTTCTTGTAATGCCACATGAGTTATGCGCGCACCTATAGGTAACAACGTCATGTTAGGTAATTATCGACGTCAATGGAAACGAACCGCGTCATCCTACTTCATACTTAATCGCAGAGCACAAACAAGACCCGAGCAGATCATATAAAAACGCGACTTCGTGAGACCTCGCTACGCGCACAGCCTTCTAGTTTTAGTTCATAAGCATTATTCGTACTAACATGCACATATAGAATTTAGACTATTAGATATAAGCGGCAGTCATTTCCATTGAGTGTTATCAGTAATTTATAATTAAATAAGTAATGTTTTAAGTGTTATATAAATTCATAAATATTGATATATTTATATGTTGTGTATGTGGCGTGTTGTGTCCAGCGAGCGCGTATAGAGTAACACCTATGTTAATAATGCATAAAGTGCAATAGGAAATGGGTGGTGCTTTACGTTTGTCTCGTTATACTATATTCATTAGAATTGTTATAGTCTATTCACTTGTATGTTCCTTAGTCAATTAATATGTTATCTACACAGTTTTATTTATTTCATGTCTTCATGTGTTATACTATTATATACATCCTTCCAGCCAGGGAAATACAACAGGCTGATACATATAAATCTACCTTTAATAATTGTAATTATTTTTTATTCAATAAAGATTTGTAACAAACTGCTTAGTAACAAACTGCTTATTTTATTTAAATTTAAATAAACCAAGTTAGTAGTAAATTTTATACACATCAAGTCAGATACATATACATATTACCTTATTATTTTCTGTTGAATCTTTCGTTCTCTTATCATAATCTTCTTATTCATTTCATTCACTCATATAAATATTTCATAATCCTTCCTTGACAACTACTATTTTGTTAATGCGACAACGAGGCGATCAACGTCAGAAGAAGAGAGAGGCCAATCGCCAAGCTCACCAAAACAACGGAGATGGCAGAAGTAGAACACCAGAGAGCCCCACAAAGCAGCATTGTCCGTGTACACCACGCATGCTTGTAGATGTGCTTAATCCAACCACACCATTAAACCAACAAGAAGAATCAACACCATACCCCGGTTCGCCGCTTCCACCCATAGATCCAGGCGACGAGCTATTATCATTTACTATAGACAAAGGATGGTTGTACCCTGTGACACATGAAGATAACCACCCACGACTTTTCCGCTTCTACTTTGGCGACAACTACTAAAACCATCAAACGCACCACTTTCATTTTCGTCAGAAATCATATCATATTTTCAACAATTTATCTCACACTTTAACTCCAAATTTCAACTACAAATTTTGTACCTTCGTAATGCTAACTGGCTGGAACAACCCAGAATATTTTAAGCTACCATACACCATTCAACCATGTAATTCTGCTGAAATTTGAGATATTTTGGAAAATAAAAAATATGAACCTCATCAGACATTGTAGATGAGTCCGGGTGCTCGAGGGTACCTACTAAGACACCTCATGTGTTAAGCTGTGAGATCAAAGTGTTAAGATGTGAGATCATAGTGTTATCAGCTGAAAGAGATTAGAATATTAGTGTTGCATGGTACTTTGGTGCTGTTGGCAATTATATACCATCGTTTTTCATTTATAATGGAGTGCAAATGCAGCGGCATTTTTTAAATAATGCACAACTTTGTTCAGTCGATGTCCCTTTCATTCTATGGTTGGTACACTTTATAAAAAATGTAAGGGCCGCTAAAGAAACACCAGTTCTTTTATTAACAGACAACCATGCTTCTTACAACCATGGCTTCTTACAACCATGCTGGAGAGCTTAGGCCTCCACGTGGTAGAGGACGTGCAACGTCATATAGACTGCTAACATGAGGGGACCCAAGAGGTTGTCGGAATAAGCAACTAAATCAATTCGCTGGATTAGATCAGCCTCTTGTGCTTGAAAGGAGAAATCATTTCTAAAATCATTTCTCGTAAACTACATGGAAATATTCTCTAAAATAGAAACACTGCCAGGCAATCCAGCTAGCACAGTGAAATATGCGACTGGGCATGAGACAGTGGACAACTGGGCTTCCCATGCGAACTATACAACCAGGAAAAAATAATGCGCCTTGCCACGTGGAACGTGCGCAGACTCAATCAGCAAAGAAAATTTCAAATCATCCAGAAAGAACTAAGCCGCGGCAAGATTGATCTGGTGAGTATTACGCTAGATCAATCTTGGATTTGAAATGGCCATTGTTCTGCTAAAGACACATTGGTAGAACAGTGGCTATTTCAGATCCTCGAAATATACAATGTATTATTCCGGTGGAGAAGATAGGAAGAGTCATGGTGTCGATATAATGGTATCAAACAAAATCAACAACTTTGTGCTGGGCTATGAAGCGATTAACGAACGAGCAATGTCTTTGACGCTTAATACGAAGACTTATGCCCTAAACATCTTGGCACTATATGCTATATAATCGAAGTGTCTAAGTGGCAATAAATAAAATACCGAGCAAAGAAATCTTAATGTTAATGGGTGGTTTCAATGCGAAAATCGGTTCCACTGCCAACGATGACATATTCGCTAAATAATGTTGAAGTTCGGGACAAGAAAACAGAACGACAGAGGAGAACGCCTCATCAAATTCTGCATTCGAGCGTATTTGCCAACTCGCTCGCAATTACCAACTCGATGTATGAGAATCACAAACGTCGATTATACACCAGAAGATCTCCTGATTGACACACGAGGAATCAAATAGATTACATCTTAATTAAGCAGAGATTGAAATCCACGGTAAAAACAGCGAAAACGTTACCGTCTGCAGATTGTGGAAGCGATCCCAACTACTGATATGTGTGTTTACAGGAAAACTTAAAATCTGTAGGCGAAGACGAATAAAAAGTCTGCCCAGCCTCAAAGATAACCAGGTTACAGTTTTTAACAATAACGTCATTCGCAAAATCAAGCATGAGCTTGAAGAACATAAAAAACTATTTAAGTTATATGACAGGTTGTGAAAATGTCTATAGTCACAACTTTAGAAGAAACATGTCAAGAAGACCAAAATACTGTTAGACAACCTTGCTTAACAACGGAAACAATAGATCTCATTCCAGAACGAATGAACATCAAATCCTAGAGTCTTCACAACAGTATAAATCTGGAACTGTACCAATCGTTAAATTGATAGATACAAGATCGAGAGATACTGCCTCAAACTTCTACCAAAGTGGACACGAAGCATGACGGGATCAGCCGGCCTGAAAATATAAAATCGAAAACTCATTAGTAAAGGGAACCCGTTGTTTTGTCAGTCTTAATTCTAATAATTTAAAGAAGTTACGCGTATTTTCCTTTATTATTTTTCTGTGCTGTCGAGAGAATTATGACAAACGTAAGCAATTATTTTATTATAAATCTAGATTAAGAAATTGAAACACCTTAAGTTCTTTTGATGAGTAAATAATTTTATTCCTTAGAGTTTGACCTTATTATATTATGTTGAGAAAATTTTGAACAACTTGGAAATTATGAACGTAAAAAATATGTGTATACAATACAATCTTGTTATAATAATACTGGTGGGTTTCAAAAAAAAAAATATTGTTGTAGATGGATGTATTGTTGTAGAGATAGAGTATCTTATAGAAGATTGCAATATAGAGAAGACCAGTAGGAGATTTTAAAATACATTGTAGTAGAGGGAGTTATCGTTCTAGCGAGGTTTTCTGTATATTGTGTAAATGTTGAAACAGTTACAATGAACAAAGAATTGAAATATTTAATGAAAAGGATATTGTAAAAAAGGCATGAAAACTTACTGTCGTCATCTTACCCGCCTTCCCCTATTATTATTATATTTTTTAACCCTAGAATGAATACAAAGTTATTTAACCAGTCCGCAGGATATATTGCCACACATCAGAAATTATAAAGTTAAATTAAAATACAAATCTAAACGCAGCTAGTTGGCAACCGTAATTATTATTAAATATTGTAATTATTTATTATAGACGAGAAAGATATATCATTTTGTAAGTAAGAAGCATGCGTTAGATAAAACGGCAACTAGGTGCATTCCACTTGTAAAGTCAAGTCAATGTCAAGAACAAATGGCTACAGTGCTAGTAGAGACGGCTAGAAAAACATTCCTGAGAGAATCAATATAAGGAACAGTTTAAGTTCCAGCAGAGGCAATTAAAAGTTAGAAGCAAAGTAATTCAGTTCGGAACTTTATTCTTTTATCATATTTGGTGGCTTTTATTTTTATTTTCTTTTTATTTGACTACCACTCAAGTTATAACTTTAAAACCCAAGAAATATTTTATATGAGATATTTAAGGTAATAACATTCAATACCTTAAAAAGCTGGCCAGTTATGATATAAAATAATCATTGTTGAAGGACATGTCTTAGTGACCCTTATATTTTATTATATTAATCTGAGTCGTGACTAAAGCCAAATTGATCAGATTAAGGATATTGTCCGAAATGACCATTAGTTTTCTTGTGCTCTATATTATATAGAATGATATATTTTTAGAAATAACTGTAACTGGAATTATTAATCCCAGAATTATGTAATCTAGAAGAGTGGCTAAGCAATTTCATTGATTAATATTAATTAGGAGATTGAATAAAAACAAAGAAAATAGATTAATTTACTCTTGCTTAAAGATACTTGGAATTTATGTCGTATCAAGGATTAATTTTTTATGCAACGAATTTAACTTTAAGTATATGAATTAAATAATAAATACTAAAATTATGTATAGAATAATATTAATCTAAAAAATATTTGCGCTAAATTATATCAAACTAAAGATGTTTTTTACAGTGTAACACATTGCTACCGTAAAAACCACACTGCCATTTTGGTACCTAGTTAGCGTCCCAATAATTTAATTTTGAGATATTAAAAAATTGGTAGATCAACTTTCTATCAAAACAATTACGGCCCTGTAGAATTTTGACTACGGCCCAGTAATTTTTACTTGAAATTTTAGAAGACTTCATTAATTTAATTTTTAATACGTTCCTATGGTCCTATAATTTTGCATTCCCCATATACCCAATTGATTCCGTACTGCGCAAGTCATTATACAGCCTATATATAGTCAGGCATTTACTTCACGCAAAATAGTTTGAAATAAAAGCACAATATTTCTAATTTTATATTATAAGAAATTATAAGAAATTTTTAATTATAAGAAATGTTTTCAAACAGCGGATGATTCAAGATGTATGATTCCATTTCACCCATTATTATAACGGATCTTCAGCATACTCTTTATTAGGAGCATCACGGGCGTAACATGTAAAAGATTACGACAAATTCGCTAAGACACCATCGCCCATCTCTTAGAAATGAAAATTCGTCTTATAAATTACTAGCGGACCCGTAAAGCGTTGTTTTGCCCTCAATCTGGTCTCCAGATTTGCTTACTGCGCGGACAACCTCTGTTGTCCGCATTGCCGCGGCCAGCGACATGGTCTAATTACCGCGGCTTTGCCACAGCCAGCGACATTTCTAATTGCCGCGGCTTTGTCATGGACAGCAACATAGGCCAATTGCCTTGGCTCTGCCGCGGACGGACAGTTACAGGGTCTAATTGCCGCGGCTTTGCTGCTGCCAGCGACATTTCTAATTGCCGCGGCCTGTGGCCGCGTTACAACAAAGTTACAACAAAGTGGATAGCCTAAGAATATTCTTTGTACTCAAATACCTATGTATATAAATTTTCATGGCAAACGGTTGAACGGTGTAGAAGTTAATGTGTTGTAACGCCACCTAGTGGCACTTACAACAAAATGAATAGCATAAAAATATTCTTCGTACTCAAATACCTATGAATATAAATTTTCATGGCGATCGGTTGAACGGTGTAGAAGTTGATGTACTGCAGCACCATCTAGTGGCGAGTTACAACATTGTGTATAGTATAAGAACCTTCTCTCT
>WYDF02010063.1:0-13697 GCA_009867245.2 Adranes taylori
CCAACACTCTATAATTCACCAACTCATCACCAGTTCCAGGCTGAAGAGGATGACAAATCCTAAAGCCTCATACAATATATTCACCAACCTCCTAATGTATAATATCCCAACAGGGAGTGGAGTTTAGTGGGTAAAAATCTCACAGTGTTGGATGCAATCGGGCATACTTCCTCTTTTGAAGATTCTCCACTTCCTACGCAAAACAAAAAAAAAGGCTTAGATATCTGAATTTCTGTAAGTATGTTTTGTTTTAATTAACGAAATATCTTCTGTAAACACTTAAATAGCTAGATATTATTTTAAATTTATATGATTAAGAGAAAATGAATGAAATATTTTCTTTTTCTCTTCTATCGTGGGATGCTGCTAACCCAATTCAATCCTGATTGAACAATGGTGTAGATTGAATGGTGTATAGATATTACATTGATTAAGATATCTCTCCCATTTATTTTGATGTTGCTTGAAGCTTGAAGCTGTGTTTGAAACTTGCATAATTAAGATATCTCTTTCACATATTTTGATATAGCTTGAAGCTTGAAGATGTGTTCCAATCTTTTATTTTCTTAACTTGAATGCAACGCCACTATAAATGCGTTTGAACCCTTATTTCCAACAGGATTCAAATATTTCTGCTCATAAAACATGTACGTCCAAGTTCAGGTACTTCTTGCAACGAAAATATTAGAGCCATATTTCATTAAAACAAAATATTAATTTTAATAATGAAAATGTTCATTTAAAAGAAATATAAAATCAATTGAATAATAAAATTATGTTGATAAGAACCGCACCCTAAAACATAATATAGAATAAATTCAAACCATCTTTTATTGATCGATAAATGGCAACAACGCGCACTATAGCTTTTACTAAGATGGCGCAGCATCCCAAAGTGAATCGTCTTCAAGTTAAAGCATGCTTTCTAAGGCCGCTTATACAAGATTGAAGTAGTACGAATGAGGGTGGTGCAAAACACAAGCTATATACAATTTAAATGCAACACGAGCAAAAGAGATAGGTGTACATGTCTGACGATCTGTATATATCCGTATATATAAAGCCTTTGGGAATATTAAGGTGCGTCTCCTTCGACAAACCCTTCTAAGCTATCCTTTCTTTCTCGCGCACTGAGTTTATCTAACCGAAAGGACCGGGATGGACCTTCTTGTTCATTTTCTTCTCGGGTATTATTGAATGGTCTGACCGTTTCTGAGATATCTACATCGACCCTAGCGCGTTTCGCATTACCTAGCACTATTAACTGCGATAATTAAATGTATGCAAATACATCTATTTGAATGAATTATACTGAAATGTAAAACAGGCTTACAGATTAATGATTTTCATCGTAATGCTTTCAAGTAGATTTAATCATAAATAAACTTCTTTCATCTTCAGATCAATCCACTTAAATTTCGAAAAGATAAAATTGTTACATATGTTATGGCAGTAACTTGGAAAAAGCTCACTCAAACGAAACCCAAAACTCTTGTACCTAAATTTGGACAAATCTGGACTATCCACTTAAATTTTCCATAAAATCATATAATTGTATAATACAAGTCTAATCAGATAAATCCCTCAATACACAAAAATCACGCTTTCCTGTAGTTAGCATTTAACAGATAGTAATTTTGTGAAAAACTGGTACTGTGAAGGTTTTGGTTGGATTATTTTGTATGATACTAATGACTCAAGTCAATGCCTCCGTCCGACCGCTTCAAGTTAATACCTCAAACCGCTTTGTTCAACTTTTAGTAATGAAGCTTGTTTTAGAAAACATTATTTACAAGTATGATTGAAAATAATCGTCGCGTGACATACCTTGAAATGGAGATTCTTAGGTATACTGTACATTGCAGCACATTTGTTTTAGCATGAACATTTGGGTGTGATAACGATCTTTCCCTGTTAGATTTCTCCTGTTTTGACCTAAGCTTAATAAGTTCAAAAAGTTGAAAAGTACATACAACGAAATGTACAAACAATTCGACCGAGGAACTGCAAAATTCATGGTAGAATCTCGTAACAGGCGAAGAGTTAAATATAGGAGCCGGAAACTAAGCAACAATTTGGAAGACGATGATTGCTTATTTCATCGGCTTTCCTGAATATGTTGCAACCATCGGTCTAGCCTAGATGATCGAAGAACGTTTAATGTTCACCGAAGGATGACTTGGGGAAAATTACTGAAGATTTAGTTAGATACTAACCTATAAAATAATACATTATACTAAAAAAATATAACTTCAAATAAAACATATTATTCAGAAAACAAAACATTTTTAAGACAAAAACAAAATAAAAAAAAAATTAAAAACAAAAAAAAATATTTACAAATATAACAACAAACACAAGAACTAATTCTATATTCCTCACGCACAAAACACAACGCACAAAACACAACGGATTGGTGCGCAGCAATGCAGCAATAAGATTTCCTCTGCTTCATTTCATTATTTCTATGCCCTTTCCTTCTTGCTCCAAACATGCCCTCCAATTTCTCGTTTTCTCCAACTCCAGACTCTAGCTCCAGCTTATTTCACGACATTCATTCATCCAATGTTCCAATGTTACTTCCCCTATGCCAAATATCCTACACCTCCTATCACATTCACCCAGCCAATATTTATTGCCCATTTCCTCATTCCCACATTTAAACCCTCCAATCATTCTTTTTTCTATTATTCCTAATTCTGATTTTAAATACCTGGCATATTGCCTACAACAATTACTTCCTTGCATCTCCTATTATATCTATTTTTACTAATTTATCATTCCTCTATTGTATTTCAACATACCTCTTATCTTTTCCATCACACTTTCGTAGTTCCATGACTCCATTATTTTTATCTTCGCTCATCGACCACCCACATCTTTCATACAACTTTTCTCTATCATTCCCCATCCCACCCCATCTCTATTCATTCCCCATCTCACCTTTTTCGCTTTTCTTCTTTGACAATTCATACACCTCTTTCACTATCCTATCATTCTGACCAGTCATCATCCTACTTTCATATTTCACCAGCTTCTTAGCTCCTTTTACCCAGGACTTATAGTCATTTAGCTATTGCAAAACAAATGGTCCATTTAGGTTCATAGGGGTCCATTTATCCAACTCCAAAAACCTTTCCATGTATTTCGCGTTCATCCTTTCTATTTCTTTTCTCTTTCTTTCACCTCCTATACTTCGGTCCCATAAAGCATAATATTTCTTACACGCACATTTAGCAACATCAATATCAATCTCATCGTCCCAAAGTCACCAAATTTCCGCTTCCACATATTCATTAACAACTCAACTGCTACTCCCGTCTTTCTCACAATCATATTCACATATTTTTTGCTTCCGATTTTCTACTTATCATATCCCCCAAGTACTTAAAACATTTTACACATTCACACTTCTCACCATTTATTTCAAACCAAGCACATTTACTTTCTCTGCTCCTTTTCTTACATACCATTATTTTGGATTTTCCTACATTCGCTTCAAGCTATCTTCTTTCTATATACCTATTTATTCTTACTATTATCTCTTTCATTTCCTCTCTACTATTAGCCATACACACAATGTCGTCCGTATGCTCAGCATCCGTTTGCATCTTCTCGTTTCCTAACGCCACTCCGAGACCTTTCTTTAACGTCGATTCTAAGTCTGTTGTACGTACCTTGCGACTTCATATAACCATTTAACATTCATCCACATCAATTTTTTTATTCTAACCTTGTTCATCCTTTTCCATAACCATTCTTTATAATTTGTCGAACGCAGACGTTAGGTCCTCGAACAATAAGTACAGTCTCCTTCCTTCACCTATTTCCTGATTAATAATGTAATTTAGAGTCACTATATTATCCACTATACAAAACCTATCTGCGTATTCGACAATACTTCTTTTTCTTTCATCTCGTTTTCTAAAATCCTATTTACTATCCTTGCACATAACCTACACACTCTATTTGTTATCGTTATCCCTCTATGACTTATTACATCCATCCTATTTCCTCTTTTGTACACTGGAATAATTTCTCCTTTTTTCCAATCACCTGGTACCTGCTCCTTTCCTTTCCATATCTCGTACATGTGCCTTGTTACCGCTTATACTCCGTCCTCATTTAAGCACTTCCACAAATTCACCGGCACTAGACCAGCTGCTCCCCCACACTTTAACCATTTAATTTATTCTCTTCATCCTCCCTGATCTCAATATTTTTGTCATTCCACTCATTCCTTTCACTCCTTGTTATCTTCTCCCCATCTCTTACGTCGTCACCCCCTACATTTTCCTTACATTTTTTTGGCAACTTTCAATTCCACTTTTCTGTCATAACCCTTTTCACAATTTTTTTCTCCTCTTCTACGCACAACTATTATTTTCTTTAAATTGTATTTAATTATCTCCATTAATTCATCCATTCCATACACGTCCTCCCAGCATACTGCCTCAAGTTTTGCCTTATATTCTATATTTTCATCCTTGTTCCACACATACACTGCCTTTTCCTCTCACATAGCTCAGTCCTTTCTTCCGTTATATGAAATCCACATTTCCAACAGGGGTCCACTGGGAACTGATCAAATATTATCATCTTTCTCACTTTCATATTCTCTATCTTATCTCTCGCTCCCTCATTCAATACAATATAATCTATCACAGAGGCGGCACCATGTCTTTTAAATGTTATCTCCCTCTCCCAATCGCCTTCTACACTACCAGTTGCCATATATAAATTTTCTTTTTCCAACCATTCCATAAATCTTTTTCCCTCCGCATTGATAATGTTATCCTATGAATTCCTTCCTATATATTTTCCTTCCATCCCTATATTCATAACCATCTTCCTTTCCTACCCTCACATTCCAATCTCCATTAATACTACGCATTCATTCTCCATTCTCTATCCCTCAATACACTCCTTCAATTTTCTCGTGTGTCTTTTTCATCCATCACCCGCATATACCGTCAGAAATATCCATACACTTCTTCCTATTTCTATCCTTCATCCCACAATTCCTTTCATCCCCATCTCCCATCTTTTTTTTTTCACTTATCATGATACTTTCCTTTACCCCCATTATTATACTCCCGCTTGCTCTACCTCTTTCATACCTTCTCTCTGCTCTCTGGAAACTCCAACTATACTCTGACGACAAGAATTCCCTTATTTCCTCCTATTTTTCTTCTTCTACCCATATCTCCACTAGACCCACTATATCGAATCACTTCAAGTATTGTGCAGAGCCTTTATCTAAAAGCTTTCCTCTCAGCCCTGCTACTTTTAAGCACACACTTATGCATGTCCCTCTTATTTTTCAATCTCTTCTGGTTGCACACCATTTTGTTTCCTATTGTTCCATCCTTTGACCTTGCAATCACAATCCTCTTTTCGACTTTCTTCACTCTTTACACTCTTCGATGATGTAAAGGAAAGAAAGTCGGAAGATAGGGAGAATGGTGATAGGCTTTACATGAGGCTAATAGAAGAACGTTCGGAGAATGTACAAGAGACATTCTCCGAACGTTCTTCTAGTAGCTTCATGTAAAGCCTATCACCATTCTCCCTATCTTCCGACTTTCCTTCCTTTGCATCATCGACTCTGCCACTTTTTACATCCCACAATTTCTCATCATCCTCATTGATTTTCCAACCTAAAACTTGCTTCTCCACTTCCACATCTGTTTATCGCTCACCTCATCGCACTCCTAATTTCACTCTTCTTCCATTACACTGTTTTTAATCTCTAAAAGACCTGTACTCTTCCTCCACACTGCATCTACTATTCCATCTTAGTTTTTCTGCACGATACCTCCTTTACTCTCCCGGACAGTTTTGACACTTTCACTTTAGTTTTGTCCCTTTTGCAGTTATTTCTTTCTCATCGCTTCAAATCCATTATTACTGTCCTATCCTAGCTTTTTTATATCCAATATACCGCTTTCATTACCATTTCTTAAATTTATTGCCTGCTCCTTTATTTTATTTTGCACGGATCTTTCCATGATTGTTCAATCATCATCAATGAATATTTTGCTTGCTTTCAATGTTGTCATCCTTTCCATTATTTCCATCTTGTTAGCCCAAATGTCCAATTTCACGAGGATAGGCATGCATCCGTTTGTACCCTCTCTTTTTCTCAATCATTTCATGCCCTTCATTTATACCTTGCAATGCAGGATATTGAATACCTCATTTTTCATTGCTCTATTTCTGACACGTCTTCACCCGCTCCGTGTATAACCCAATTCAATTTGCTTTCAATTCTTTGTCCCGAATTCTCTGCATTTTCTAATTGTTTTATTCTCCCTTCTAATTATTCCTTTCCCCTTTCCACTCTTTTCTTTGTTTTTCATTTCATTTTTTCATTGAAGAAATTTTCTAACATTAATTTCATTAAAATATATTATTTTCTTATATTTTTTAATTTAGCGAATTTAATTTAAATTTTTATTCTTTCTTAATAGTTCAAAGTCATTGCTTCTACAAATTATAATAATGTCAAACCTATGCAAAATAGAAGTAACTGTTATGATTTATTTACGTGTATACATTTCAATTGATAAGTTTGCAACTTCAGAAGCAATTTTGGTGCTAAATGACTTGGATGATACTTTTTTTTTGTTCCAATTTTAGACGCTCGTTTAGAAACGGATTTATACTTTTGTATGGTTAACAGAGTTATTACTTGTGATCTGTGTCTTAGCTGGTTTTCCAGTAAATCAGGAATTAACTTTTTCACATATTCTCGTTTTGTGAAAGATGGATTCTTATTTTCAAAAAATATCCCATAAGAGTTGACACTGACTAATGCCAGGTGATAAAAATATGACCATTGGCCGACTACTTGAAGTACATACTTGAAGTTGTTGATCTGGCTGCATTATAACTGGCATTAGTCATTGCTTCTTGAATGCATAAGTCTTTGAATTACATTTTGACAGAATATTTTTTCTTTTATATATTGTCGCCTCCCGATTTTGAGAGGTAGTGATGAGGGTAATTGCTCAGAGTATAAGTACTTGAAACATTATTTAAACTCGACGAGGGTTAAATTAAAGAGAACATTTAATAAAATATAATGATTTACTATATATAAGGTTTTGATCAACATTTGCATTAAAATAATAATTAAGAAATTAAATACAAAAATCTTACATTTGAATGTCACTCAGTACTGCCATTATCTCTGAGTCTAAGTTATATTTTGAATTGGAACTTTTTAATCAAATGACTTGATTCGCGTACTGTCAAACTAATTTTTAATGCCCGTAGCCAACGTCGTCCGAAATGATTTTTTATAGACAACCCAGAATCGTCGCTAGCTGGAACCTCCTTATTCTACGGCGTAAAATCATACGATGACGATTCAGATGCAGTAGCAAATTTTGTTGAACACGTGTGCTTAGAATTCTCAGAACATCTGCGAACTATTTAAATATAATTCCAATGCATTTTAAATTTACTGAAATATAATTTATCTACCTAAAGAGTAACTTTCCTTCTAACAAATCACATTTAATTCAATTAAATGACGTCCCAGTCACCTCCATGTTAGAGAGATTCATATGTAAAATATTTTTGTTTTAGAAGAACTACAATTCAAAACAAAACATCCAATAATATAATAATGTTAATAGAAAACAAATTTTAGTATTAAATTAATATTTTTGAATACATCTCGTATAAGATAATAATTCTAAGAAGCTTAAAGTAAGAATTTCATTATGCTTTGTTAAAATAACAATTTGTCTTGGAGTAATTAATTATAAATACTACTTTATTTAGCTTCGATTTCAGTTTATCCTATCTTTTAGTTCATCTTTAAATTTCAGTTTAGTTTTTATTTTCAATGTGACAAAGTGTTTATTAATTCGCATGCTAGTAACTGCTTGATCAATGCGTCCTTGATTTAAAACGTATTTAAAACAATAAATGTATAACGTGTCTTCATTACAGAATTGAATATGTTTTTTAAATACAATTTGAATTGACAACATAGAAAAAAATGTCACTAATTAAGTTAAGTTGGTTCCATTATTAAGTTAACATATATTATTTAATAGTTCTTTAAATTGAAATCAGTTTAAAATCATTTCAATTAATTCTTATAAGAAATTTTTTGAATTGTCTTTTAATTCACTGCATGATTTTAGCTGGAGCAATTCTACTGCGTAAAATCATACGATGATGAATCGGATGCAGGTGCAATTTTTGTTGAACACGTGTGCTTAGAATTCTCAGAACTGCTGCGAACTATTTAAATATAATTTGAATGCATTTTAAATTTACAATTTATGAACCCAAGGGTAACCTGCTTCTAGCAAATCTCATTTAATTCAATCCATTAATTTTCCGTACGTGGCAATATGTTTTTTTCATACAAAGTATAATACAATGCTTCTACACTAGTTTAGCGACAACAGCTACATCCAAATTATATTTGGTCGCGGTTAATTTTTTAAGTTACAATATAGCAGGGTGAGTACTTACTAGATATTACTAATTTAACCCAGCCAACTATCAAAAAAAAAAGGATCTAAAATATAATTTAGTAATTTATTTATTTAATAGAAACTAATTTATAGTTCTGAGTTAAATCGAGTCAGAATAACACATAAAATAATAAATATTTTTTTATTCAATATATTCACAAAAAGGCTAATTAGCATGCGATAAATTTTACAAATAGAACAATTGTTAAGAAAAATTAAGCAGTTAATTAGGTTATAAGTTTTATCTTATAATATAAAATTAGTGACAAGAATAAATTCATTTGTTTGAGATATTCAAAGTAGTCAATAAATATTAATATAATTTAAACTTACATTTGAGCTACAGACATCACGTACTATATTCTTTAAATTTATTTTTTGCACAAAAAATTCAACCACTAACTGCCATGACGGTTTAAAAAAGCTGTTTTTATAAGAGTTGCTGCCCCTACACAGCTGCTCTAGCTATTACTGCAGCTCCCACTCTAATTCTTCCCCTTAAACTATCGTCTAAGTCATTATTTAATAAGTTATTGTAGCCTCTACACAATTTCCTACTCCCATTCTTACTACGATCGTCGCAAAGCATCTCGCGCCTAGAGCTTCACGGCCGTGCCCCTTGGAGACGGGCTAAAATCGCTGCGACAATCGCCTTCTACGGAGCTGCTTCTTATCATCTGACGCAGCTTCTTACCCCTTTCTACGTCTCACTCGACGCCTACTAAGCGCAGTTGATCTACTAATTAGTGCGGCGACAACCAATGATGGATATACAAGAATATTTAATTGAACGATCAAACAACTATTGATTGATTTTAAATAACTACAACGCTTAAATAATTATTCCATTTGATATAAATAATATAAAATATTTTAGTTTCTACAACTAATTTGATTGGTAGATAATAAAGTTTATAGAAATTAAACATTTCCTACCATTATGCCATCATGACTTATGGGTATTCAAAGTACATATAGCAGAACTAATAAAAAATGAAGACTTAAAAATAAATTGTAATATTAAATAATATACAGTTTGTGGAGAATGGTTTATGGGTAGGACGGTTTTCCTGTTTTTTTTTTGAGCATGGGGTATATAACGAAAATCTTGTTTCATAATTTGTAAATCACATTAAAAGCAAGCGCTCACCAGCGTTAGGAAAGACAAAGCACTTTTGTTTATTTTTATTTCAAAATTTTCTTTGCTTCTATTTCTAATTTTGAAAATCACTTGTTATGGACTCATTAGAAAATAATTTTATTTCTGTGTTTGATTTTGTTGTAATAATGAAAATATTTTGAGATAACTAATATTTACAATAAATAAACAAATTGACGTGTATAAACTGAATAACATATAGATGCTCTTGTCAAAGATCTATACATAAAATAATGAGTCAGTTTTAACAGGAGATAAGCCTCAATCCCGAAAATATGATTATTTGAAGTACACACTTGAAGTTTACGACCAGCACTTAGGTCTCTAATTAAGAATATATCTATATTTACTAGCAACCATATAGGAATCTTGTTGGCTTATCTTTGTCTCTCTCAGTCATCCTTGCTTTTATCCATCCTCTCCCTAAAGCTATTGCCATCAAAGACATCATGTTTCTAGAATATTTATTGCTATTGCCCTACGTGCAAATTACTTTTAGTTATGAGCCAACCAACCCCGTCACATTATATTTTACGAGTAAGCGGGATTGTTTAGATAAGTTTTGTTTCTGTTTCGATTTACTTACTGAATGAAATTTGTCTATTGTAATTTTGTTACAATACAATGAAGAGTTTTATGTAATACAGTGATAAGAATAATTTATTTTAAGTTGACTTGTAGCTTAGTAACTTTTTTTTTTGAATAAACAACAATAATAGGAATAAAATTAATGTGCATGTAAATTAGAAAAGAAGGAATATTTGTACATCTTTTGCACTACGAAATGCCTTAAAGTATTTAAATTTGGTACGGGGATAAGGTTATAACCATTTAGATTATACCATCAGTGTAGCAACATAGGGGGTGTATCATAATATTGCAGCAATATTTTTGGGTTGTTAATATCTGGTCTTGAGGACTAACCTTAGAAGATAATATCTGTCATAAATAGTCCATATAACTATATACATAGCCACATAAGCTTATTACTGTATTCTAACACATACAACGCTTTTCAACGTATGAGAGGCGACGGTTGTCTGTGATTCTAATAACACGTTTCAAAGTTATACATAAACAACACGCTAGATAGATTTGGAGTAAATGAAACGTTGTGTCAAAATTTCAAGTCAATCGGCCGAGTAGTTTTCGAGTTTTGCAAACACAAACATAGGGAAGTTAATTTTTATATAGAAGATTTATGTATTTTTTATTTATATATGGAAATTTTTTTAATTTTTTCAAAGAACTTCTATGAAATTTATCGAACTCGCAAAAAATTGTATAGCCGTGGTATATATAAAATGTAATACAAATTAAAACCAATCGTTTTTTGTTTCATTTCAAAATATATAGCATATGACCATGGGAAAATAAATGCCAATGAGATGATATATTTTAAAAGCAAAAACAATTGTCAATCACATAATGTGTTGTGTATAGCATTTCCGTATAACAAATAAAGAAGTTTTGAAGTAATTAGGGCCTACATATTTGGAACTGTAAGAGTTAGACCCATCATATGTGGCATCATTGTAAAGTAAATCAAAAGGGTTACCAAAATATAAGAAATTATACAGGGTGTTAATAAAAAGTTTTCGTAATTTTTTTTATTGCTCAAAATAGGTTAAGTATATTCAACTGTTCACTGAGTCAAAATTGAGGTCCCCTGGTTTTACATAAGTTTCCAAAGTTTCATTTTCCCAACTCTCATCGGAACCCATATATTTAGGTTAGTACACTTTTTTTCAGGGTCAAATTACTGCGGTAATAAGATGTGCAAGCTTTTTAAACTAGTTTAATCCCTTCAATATTAAAGGATCTTTCGATACAAGAAATTTAGAGACACGTAACTTGAGAACCGTTCAATAGATTACTTTTAGAATTCTACAGATGTTAGAGGATAGCCAAAAGTTTTAAATAAAATTAAAATATGTACACATTTAAAATATGTAAAAAACTTTATTTGAAACACCCTGTATATCTGAAAAAAATTTAGAAAATTCCGATGTTGCCGCATATGACATCCCTAATATTTTAAAATCTTACCTATTATACACAGCGAGTTATAGAAAACGGACACACTATTGTCCCACCCTGTATATCATCAACTAATTTGTACTAGATATAATGGAAATTTATGATGTTTATATATGTGATTTTTAGTACAGTTTTTTTTCGTGGAAAATGATTTCTATTCGCGTGACGAACTTACATAGTCCCGCGTGATAACGTTACGTAGGTTCAAATTGCTATGCTATGCAAATTGACCGCGGGGCAAACTTACATATTCCTCTCTATTGATATATGATTCTTTTATAGATTACTAATTAATGATTTTATAGATAATTTCGTTCACACATTATAAAAGAGCAAAGAAGCATATAAAAATGGACCACTAAATTATAATGATAGCCTCATTAAAATATACACTTTAGGAGCTTCATTAGGAGCTTCTAACTACAAACATTTCACGAAGCAAAAGTTTGTGAATTATAATAAACTAAACTGAATCGATTTCCTCATTTAATAAAATGTAGAAATATAATCTTCTTTCACACTTTTTCAGGCTTAAGACTCTCAGTAATATGCGTTAAAAATTCATATTATTGGTGTGTTTAAAAGTCATATCTAACTTTTATGGACATTTTCTCCTGTCATCAATTAATCTTTATTGTTGTAATACAAGTTTATTGTTTTTCAAAATATCTAAGTCTGTTTTAAGTCGTGATTATTAAAATCATTTTTTTTTCTTTAAGTTTTTTATTTTTTTCCTGTTCCGTGAAGAAGTAGGCTATATTTTAAAAAGTCGCGAGTGATAAGAAGAGTTATCCATAACAATGATTGACGGCTCTGTTAAATTAACAACCAGAGTGCTTTCAAACCATTTTTAAAAAATTTCATGGTTTTTTTAATCATGATAATCTGAATTTCTTGAAATGCTCGTAAATGTCAGATTACAAGTCTCTACAAAGCCACTGAACAGATATGGGAAGCCTAGCTGCTTTAATTGAATAGTGTTATGACTTTACCAAAATCTGTAGCCGCTTGTAGATAATGATAATTGATTGCTAATAAAACTTTTTAAAATAAATTAATAAACTAATTATACTTGTTATTAGTTTGAATTAACCAGATTAATTCGCTAAAGTGTTATATATAAATTAAATATATAAAAATATGTGAGCGAGACAAGTTTGTCAAGCTCGTGGAGAAGATAGCTGTGACGAAGTTAGATGGTACAGAAAACTACGGTAACTATAATACTCAAATATAATTTAAAAACTTAACAATCATAAAGAAAAATTAACAATAAATATCATGGAGGATAATTAGTTTATGACTATGCCATGATAAATTTGGAATGTGTAAATACATAGTTCATCGATACATTTGCATCATCTTGAAACAATTTTATTTTGCTGTATCAACACATGGTAAAAATATAGTATGTTATTAATTAGAGTTATTGAAATGTGATACAAATGTCACGTCTATGTAAAAATATAATGTCATAAAACCTATACGATTTCTTTATATATTTGTTTTGATATAATTGACGAAATATTTTATATGATAATTAGATAGCAAAATATTAATTTTGAGTTTAATAAAATTAATAAAAAATGAATAATATGAATTTGCTTATTAATTTTCTTTAAATAATACACTCAGGTGCACAAAAAATGGCCGCTTTAAAATGTTAACAAATTTTGATCTCAAATAACTTTTTCATTTTTGGCTCGATTTTGATGATTTTTTTGGACAGGTAGAAGGAAAATCATCCTAGATTAATACATATTGTTCGTATTTTGATAATAAGGCTGGATTTATTCGGAAATATTATAAGAGGAAAAACAAAATTATGTTTCTATCATCTAGGTTTAAGACACCCTGTGGTGAAATACAGCTTTTGGATGTCACTATCCTGCATGTAAGCTTGATTCATTCCCTACACACTGTTTTTTGATTCATTTTGATATCTTGATTTGTTTCAAAGTTATGGATTATTGATTAAAACATTGCGTTTTCTTTCT
>WYDF02010074.1:0-13697 GCA_009867245.2 Adranes taylori
CGTTGAACGCTTGTTCGACCCTTATAATCGGATTAAAATCGAAGCAGGCATATTATTTGTTCGGGTCCTCTGACATTGCCATAAGTCATATGATAATGACGGGAAAGAGTTTGTTGAAAGGAACAAGGATCTCAATAAGAAATTATATAACTCAGAAAGAAATAGATATTCAAAGTAAAATAAGAGATTGCACAAGAAGAAAAAATGGGGGATAGGATACAAAATGATGTGGATTGAAGCGGTAATGCGGAATTAAGAGAAAGGAAGACAGACTTTAGAAAAGAACTAGGAAAAGGGAATACAGGGGGAGAGGAATACTAGTCAGGAGAAAAAGCAAAGAAGAAAATTGGATTATGGAAAGAAAATCGGATTATGGAAAGAATGGAACGGAGAGAGGAGAAGAAAAAGGGGATCCATGGAAGTTAAGAATTAACAAGAAGGGAAAGAATCGATATGAAAAGGGGTAAATTACATTTATGGGAAGAGCAGCAAATACAAGAATAATTGTGAAATGAATAGCAGGAAACTACCACAACGAACATAAACTTCACCAGAATCGAAGTAATTTCATTGTCATTGTTTCGAATGCCTGCATCCGATGCGGGCCGGTGCATAGATATTGCGGCCTTTTTTCTTAAAAAATTGGCGTATTTAATTTATTTTCACAAAAATAATACTCTCTTTTCAGTTAGTAAGAATGCTTATCGAAAATAATACCCACATTCGCTATATTCTGCTCTACCTCTTCGAGAAAGATTGGAATGCAGTACAGTCATTTAGCGATATCCACGAACTTTTTGGTGAAGGAACAATCAGCAAAAGCCAAGTTGAAAAATGGGTCAAGACATTCAAGTCGGGCAATACCAATGAAGAAGATGAAGAAGGAAGAGATTGACGATCAAATTTCGACGACAAGAACTTTTGGTAGGAGAGGACGAAAGCTTAACAGCAAGAATATTGACCACAGATTTCAGTGTGGACCATTCGACCATCGTTCGTCGACTCAAAAACCTCGGACAAGTACGGAAATTGGCTGGATGGGTCAACCACGAATTTCCATCGAATTTTCACAGATTTGCTGCAGCGAAACGACCAAACGTTTCTGAGGAATCTCGTCACTGGGGATAAATCGTGGATAAGAAAGCAATGTGGTGTGTTTAGTGGAACTGAATGGAATTGACCGGCTGCGAAGCAAATGGGAAGCAAAATGGTGAATATTCTCCGGAATAATCATTTAAAGATGTTTTTGTTGTTATTTTTTTATCAAAAAATAATATTCAAATAATAATACGTCTTCTGACAGACTAGCTACTCAAGACATTCTTCTTGGCCGATTACAAGTACTAACATCTGGTACTAACAAGTAGTATCAACAATACAAAAATATATTGAATTCCTTAAAAACGACGATGACTTTTAAAATTTTAAAATTGTGTGTATTTAATTGATATACCTCGTATATTGTAACTACATCTTCTATATACATGACATGTACAATTTTTCTATATCTTTCACATATATCTATTCTCTCTTCTGTGGTTTAAAATATTGCTTTTAAAGTACGAGTATCAGTCATGGAAAACGATATGCATGACAGCTGAACCAAGAAAAAAATATAAATCCCTTTCACACGTTGAACTTTTGAAACAACAAAAGTCTTCCGTCTTCACAACACAACGACCGAAACTGTATAAACGTTCTAAAGTTATTGAATTAGTTAAAATTAGTGTTAAAACCAATCAAAAAATAAATGTTAAAACTAATGTTCAAATTGTGATAAAGTAAACTCCAGATTATGCGATAGATTTAAATCAATCTGAAGTGAAAGACTCTTGTCAAAGAATATATTTTTGTCACATTTTTATTAGTGTGAATCTATAACTTGTTCTTGGACTTTTCTAACGTTTTATTGTATAATCTTAAACAAAAATAAACATTGTGTGTACATTATATTTAAGAATTATCACTACAAAATTTCAGATAATAGTTTTATTTTTAAATACATTGGCAACTCTGTCTCTACAAGCAAATAATTCAGGCATTTAAAAATTACAACCAAATTAAATACCAAGGTTAATCATCTTGCAAATAAATTTTATATAGGATTTTTGTCAAGTTTCGCTTCTTTACTATACTATACTTTTTCATGGAAAATTAAATAATTTTAACTGAATTTCTCTGCCAAAATAAATTTGGTAAGAACAACTTGTGTTAATTTCATTTCGTGTTTCTGCATTACATATTGCCACACAGAAGAAATATTTATTCTCATATATTTTGATTTCTATGAGTATTGTTTTGGAAATGATTTTTTCGAAAAGCCGTAAGAAATAGTAATAGTCTGGTTTGTTGACTGGTGACGGTTTTTTTTTTTTGAAAAGTAGACGACACATAATTTTGTAAGTGAAATGAAATTATAGTGAAAATGTTATTTTAGAATCAGATTTTATGTGCTCAAGTCAGAATTAGTCTGATTTGGTAAGTTGAGAATTGTTGGATGTTGTTCATTTAGATGTGTTACATTATTATTGAAATTTGTAGCGCATGTTGGTGTGGTTCTTGCACCTGACGGCTGTTCTGTTGCAGCCTCTAAGAGGTAGAATTGTATGGGTAATTCCAGTAGTCATTCAATGAGCATCTTGTTGTTTTTTGATCATTTTGTTGTCATGAGTCACTGGCAGCGTTCGTGTAATTTCCTAGATTCCTGTGAAATACTGGTGATTGACACACATCTGTTTGATGTCCTTGCGCGGTGAAAGCATTAAGCAGTTTAGGCAATTTGTGGCCAATTGGTAACATCAAGTAACCAAAGTCCTGAACCAACTGCGGAATCCGTCCTTGGGTCACTGCACGAACTTGAGAAGCATCAGTTTGGAGTAGCTGGAGACAGTTTGTATCCGATAGAATGCTGGCGCTCAACTTGTAAGTTTTGTGAGTTCAGCTGTTCTCTGTGCCATCGTAGCGGTTTGGAACCTGGTTGGAATAGAAGCCACAGTCTAGCCAGGGAAAAGACACCATTTTCAGAAGGCGTAATTACGGTAGAATCAATGTGGAAGAGGAAGCCGTAATATTACAGTGTATAAGATCACTAATTGATCCAGTTTCTTTGAATTTTTTGATTAATCTATTTACAGTTGATGAAGTTAAATCACTATTAGCGAAAATTATGAACTATATCTGCTAAACCTTCATTGTTTTAAAAATATGGCTCAACAATGAAAATGCGTTGTTCTTTCGGGTAGCGCTCTATTTTTAATAACCCTGAACTGTCAGTTGTCACGGTATCTTTTTTTTTCTCTCGTTGGCAACACTTTACCCCACAAATGGCGCTAAATTTAAATCTTCTGTGAATTTGGGACACTCTACAAAGGAAACTTCATAGAGGCCATAATTTTTTATTACTGAAAGATTTAAAACTCTTGCAATGTTGCAATTTTATTCTTAATAAAAAACAATGTTCGTTTTTTATTTACTGACCTATGAACCATTTTGATAATTTATTGTACGAGTGATCGTTTTCGCTGCAAATGTACAAATTTGTTAATGAAATTTCAAAATGCTAATCGGTATAGAATTGAAATAGTCATCAAAATTTCAAGATTATATATTTCAGCACATTAAAATGCTACATGTTTTATCTTCAAATAATCAATTTATTATCGTAAAATTAAGTAATCTTATTATTACATATCATTCAGCAATTATTCATAACTCCTTATTTTGCCGCAGATTCGGGATTTATAATTTTTGTTAATCTATACTTTTATTTTTATTAGATGCCATGTACACATTTATAAATTACACCAATCTCGGATAAATAACGTCTTTTGTTTTATACAGTTTTTATAATTATGTTCCATAGCCAGGGCCGGCTTAATGACTGGCGCCAGGGCAATCGCTAGATGCAATTACTATTTTTTTTTTCGCTTTGTAGCGTGCACCTCCAACGTCATGACAACGTCATACACGAGATTCTTCTTTGGGCAAATGGTACGTAACGACTCCCTAAACAATAGAATAAGTCGATACGTCATTATCGGGTCGTGTAACCGAAGTAAGCCTCTGACTCCTTAATTCGCATAGCAAGTCCTAATATTTGGCCACTATTTTTTCTTCCTTAATTTCAATATTCTTATCAGCGGGACTAGAGAATTCGTTGAAGAACATCTACCGCTTAGTGGGATCTAACAACACAATATAAAGTTTGTTTTGTGATGCGTTTTAGGAAAAGCGTAGTTCCAAAACAGCGTCATTTTCAACTACGGTTTCAACAGAGCTGTAGCTAGGGTCATGAGCGCCCAATGCAAGTTTGGTATTTTGCGCCCCCCCCCCCCCCATTTTATTTTGTATAAAGATTATTTGATTATTTGGAAAATAATCATCATATTGTAAGCATTTTTTATATAAATTACAAAACGCCACAAAGCACCAAAATTTCACGACAAAAAGCAATGAAACTGATATATATATATATATATATATATATATATATATAAATACTCCGAGGTTAGCGCCCCTGACAGCCGCCCCGGTTGCCAGTGCCTAGCTACGACGAGCAGGGTTTCAATATCCTTAAAGCGTAGGGTGCAACCGGGTATTTGCTATACCGTAAGAATGACGTAGATGGAAATATAGCACTTTTAAGGCGGCGTTATAGCGCTGGATGTATTTTGTTGTAGCGTACATCGGGCATTCGGAAAGCATATAAATTAGAGTCTCTGGATGAGACTTGTGTGACTTGTGCACCGCTACAATCATTATATTCTTACAGTACACAAGCGTGTTTATGATACCATCCAAGAAAAAATCCCTCAGTCTCAGATGCTGCGATTGATATGCATCACTTTCCTTGTAGATCGGTCAAAGATTTTCAGCTCATCTTGCCGCCATTTTGTGATACTAAAACTATATAAAAGTATCGAAACAGCAAGCATATTTGTGGCGTCAACCTTGTTGGCTCCACTTAACTCAGAGCGCCAAATTTTATTTATGGTATTTTTGTACTTGCTGCTGGGAGTTTCCTTGATGGATGCATCATGTATATTACTTTCACTCAGATCAAGATACAAGTATCTATCATCAACTTTAAGGTGTGAGAAGGTTGATCCGTCGGCAAGCTGAATATCTGCCCTTTCTACATCCGGTCTTCATTTTCTGAGATGGACTACTGCGCATTTATCATAATTATCACCAAGGGTTGGGAAGTTAGAAAGGTATTCCTTGCACAAATAGGAATGGTTTATAACCAAGAGAAATAGTATTAATTGTCCAATTAAATTTATGGGTTCATTTTTTTCCTTATTCGGTCTTTGGACTCTACGCCTTAGATTATATAATCAGTTTTACTGGTGGAGGATATACCCCACAAGTTAATCAGTAAATATTGATGAGAGGAAAAAGAATCCGGCTTCCTCCCAACAGATGTGGCCAATATCTGCACGGCGAAAGAATAGAACGTATCCAATCCAGCATTTCATCCAATCCACCATTTCAATTTCTCTGTTATTATAAAATCTATTTATCCCCACTGATTCTTATATCTCTAATAAATATATTTCAAATGGTTTGGTAAAAATGCTCTAAACGGTATGACTGGATATGAAATAGAATTCGTCAGTTACAATAAAACAAGTAGTAAATACTTATCTTAATTGTTTTCCCTGGCATCAAATACTGGCATAGATATACTAAATCAGGGGTTTTCACCCCCTAAAGGACCAGAAAATAAGTTTGGAGGGTCCCAAAAAATTTCTTGAAAACTTAGGAACATTCCAATCTTATGAAGTGCATTTCAAATGTAAGACCAGATGATATAGCGGATCTTCAAAGAATGCCATATACAAAAGAATACTTTCCCTGATCGTTAAGTCACACCAATCCAATTTAAATATTTTCTTGTAACAGCGTTTTTGTACCAATTCAGAATCAACTTTCGCTCCAAATAGGTCTCTTCTTCTGGATGCCAATGCTTCACACTCACATAAGATATGTTGAGCTGTTTCGCTTTGCCTTCTTTGGTAGGGCATCTGCTATTTTATCTGCGTAAAGGATAGGACATTTTGCATTTCGATCGTTCTCCGTATAGTCCTGCTCCCGTATGTCCTCTTGTACCATCTGTGAACCAGACTAGAGCAGATTCTGGAAAGATAGGAGAGTCTTCTCTCCACGCACCTGTGTGCAGGATAAGTTCATAGTTTCTGTATATATTGTAGACTAGAGATATACAGTTACATTTCAAATATTTCATCCCAAGTATTTCATCCCCTGTAATTTTAGGTCTATTTTCTTTGCCGAATTCGATCTGTTAATTTTTAGCTGATGACGTGCGTCTTTTCAATTCTAGTAGCAGAAGATGTAGCAACATTTCAAGTGCCTCTGCTGGGGTCGTCTTCATAGTTATATCAAGGCACGCAGTTTCTGCATGGGAGACAGTATTCGCCACGTTTTCACATTATCTTTTTCCACCACACCGATGCTCCGTAAGTTATGGATGGTCTGATAATCGACTTGTACAACCAGGGCAATAAGTAATGCTTCAGTGCCATACTTTACAATACATCCGTCTTATAACTGTGAAAGTTATAACCGTTCTGTCTATTAATCTATCAATTTGCAGCTTCCAAGTAAGTTTGGAATTGAATATTACTCCAAGGTACTTTACTTTCCCCTGCAACGTTATTTGTGTCCCATGTTGTAAACTTTTCCTATTGTCCACCACTGGTGCTCTAAATATTCCAGAATCCAAGACAAATATGTGCAAAAAAGTCCGCATCCAAAGCAAATATGGGTACCGGGGAATTCATGGGTTGGCAAACTCGAGTATAGGCGCACGCCACACTACACTCTTAGAAATTACGAAAAAAGAGTCAAAGACACAGCGGAGAGCGAAGGTGTCGTAGACAAATACGGAGATCGGGGGATTCATGGAGAAGCAATCTATATGGTAACAATTTTAGCGTAGACTATATCTCATTAATTTATTTTTTAAGCGTGAAATTCATAAGCAACTTTATTACAACTATATTACGCTAAATTTTAAAAAAATTTAACGGATTTTTGATGTCGCTGATAATATGCACAGTAGCGCCTCTTTGTAAAATTGAAAATGTATAATTAAAGAATTCAGTATCTTCGAAATAACATCTTTATTCATGTAAGCGACAGTACATTCGTTCAGTATGGGGACACGAAGACATTCCAGAAGATTAGAACACAGCGCTGATATGTCCCATCCATAACCATCCACAAAAAGAATAACAAGATGATTTGCAGTAACTATCGTGGTATTTCTCTTTTGAACGTTGCATACTGCATCTTTTCGAAGGTACTGACAAGGAGGCTTGAGACATATGCGGAGAAGGAATTACGCAAATACCAGTGTGGGTTTCGGCGCAACAGGTCAACCTTGGAGCACATCCTGTTATTATGACTGATTCTGGAAAAGTGCTACGAGCATAATGTCAGCGTGCACCAACTCTACTACAAAGAGGCATATGATAATGGCATATGAGAGTGCCAAAGAAACTCATTAGTCTGGTGTGTATAACATTACGTTGCACTAGGGCCAGAGTCAATATCCAGAGGCAGCTAACAAGGGAATTTGTTAGCTGCCTAACACTTTCGACGACTCTCTTCAATCTCTGCCGGGACCATGTCATGCAGAGGATCTTGCTCAACCCACGAAGAACTATCTACACCAGATCTCTTCAGTACATGTCCTTCACAGATGATGTTGTCCTCATAGGTAGAAGCTCGAGAGCATTGACAGAGGCGCTGCACCATATGAGTGAAAGCGGGAGGCGCTTAGGGTTAAGAATTAATAACGAAAAGACAAAATACATGGTGGGCACGAGAGAAAAGGAAAGTTTCTGCGCGGTAAGTCACGTGGAAAGCGAAGAAGGAAGGTACGAGAGAGTCGGAGGGAGAGTTCAAATACCTAGGAGCCCTGGTGACTGAGAACAAGGAGATCAGTAAAAAGATAAAACCACGATTTGGCGCACCTGTGCTTATATTTTGACCTGTGCTTATAACTCTCTATGGATGTGAAACTTGCATGTACACTGAACGCGACAAGAATCTGCTCCGGAAATGGGAAAGAAAGTTGCTGCGAAAGATCCTCAGAGCGATTTGCGAAGATGGCGAGTGACGGTGATATTAACATGAACTCAGCTCTACGGTGATATTAACATTAACCTAGTTGCTGAGATGAAGAATTGACGGCTGCGGTACCTGAGGCATGTTTTCTAAGAATGGAAGAAGATATAATCCCCAAAAAGACCTTCGACCAATAACCGGAGGGCTGAAGGAAGCGAGGAAGGCCAAAGAAGAGATGAATTGATGACGTCAGAGAGGATGTGCAGCCGCTGGGGATCCTGAGCTGGAGATGCGTTGCAAGCAAGGAAGAATTGACGGCTGCTCTAGGAGAGACCAAGGTCCTACATGGACTATAGCGCTAGGAGGGTGGGTGATAATGTAAGCGAAATTTTAAATTCTGTTAATACTATAAAATAAGAATCCCTGATCTTGAAATATGTAAAACATATTTAAATAAAAATTCATGAAACGTAATAAAATTTTGAATATAACAATCACCTTGAATTTAAATATAAAAACACCTTGAGAATGAAAATACTTCTTGAATTTTGAAGACATTTAGTTTCATAGATACAGTCGTGTGCATTAAATCCTAATATGGCTTCACACAAAAATTTCAATGAAGTCTAAATTAAAAAATTATATATTTTTTTAAATCGCACATACGTGTTCATTAAAAATATTGCTAGTTTTATATCATTTAATTGTTTAATTATATTAAACAGGTACGAAAAAACAAACTATTAGTTGAATTATGTGTAATTTGAAGTAGTTACATAAAAATAGGAAAACATTGCACATTGGACTTTGAGCAAAGATCTTTTGTGTGAAATACCTAACGTATCCAATTGATGAATAGTGTATATATAAGCACCTTTCTTTGTTTTATTATCCACTCAAGTTAAATATTTTATCAAATGTATATCTATTTTTTGTCGACCTTTGCACCTATTTCCGTTAATTTTACTATTTTTGAGGTTATTATACTTTGTTAACTCCAGCAAATATTTACTACATAATTCCCTTATAGTTTACCTCTAATTGGGATGTTTTTAATTGTAAATATCTCTAATTTGTTACTATAATTTATCTTTAATTAATTACAAATACTTTTATTTGCAAAGAAATTTATTTAATTCAGTTTTTACTGCAATCAGGATTTTAATGTTTGTTTCACAGAAAAACTTTTAAATACTACCTAAATTACCAAAATAATGACTATACATACTCACGGCGATCATCGGTGATCAGAAAAAGGCATACGTTTTTATACAATGTACTATAAATCGCATCGTCTACCCATAACTCCAGCGGTCTCCATATATGTCCACGGCACGGATAGCTCAGACATCCGCTTTGCCGTGGGCTGCAGCCGTCCTTGACTCACTTCTGAAAAATTACTAACAGTGCAGCCTGGAACTTTTGAATTTCCCTGGACAACTCATGAATCCCCCGGTTCTCAGATTTGCCTACGGCGCGGACAGCTCCACTGTCTGCTGTCTGTTTGTGGCCGCTCAAATTTGCCTACGGCGCGGACAGAAGCACTATCTGTTTGAGGCCGCTCAAATTTGCCTACGCACGAGTTCGCCAACCCATAAATACCCGGTCCTTATACACTTGCCTACGACGCGGACAACTCCGTCGTCCTTTTTGCCGCGGCCTGCGGCCGTTTTTGACTCACTTTTGCAAAATGTCTAACGAGCGAGCGTGGCGTGCGAAACTTTGAAATACTGATATTCCTGATGCACTAATACATGAATCCCCCGGTCACTATATTTGCCTACAGCGCGGACAGTTGTCCGCGGATAGCTCCGTTGCCATTATGATGAGCCGTGGGAGCTCATCTACACCAAGGCAATTACAGGTCACATAAATTGCGGGGTGCCACAGGGTTCGATACTGGGAACAGTTTGTCGATACCACAGGGGTTGGTACTGGGAACAACGCTGTGGAATGCTATGTACGATAGCATGCTGAGGATAACCTTTACGTAGAGTGTCAAACTCTTTGCAGTTGCCGATGATGTCGCTGTCATGAAGTCATAGGCGAGACACAAAATTAAAGAAAAACCTTAATAAGGCCATTGACAAAATTATTCATGTCTGTGCCTCTAGAATGTCTTTAATATTGGTTTTCAATTTGCTATTCTTGTCCATGATGTTTCTTAGGTTCTTCCCCCTTTTACCATTCAAGCATTTCACCACATGCCAGAACTTTCTTTGATTTGCCTTATAACTTCCTTCTATTTCCCTTCCAAACTGTTCCCAAGATTCCCTATTTGCTTCCTTGACTTCACTCTATACTGCATTTCTTGCCTGTACATAGGGGCCTCTCTAGCCTCATCGCTTTTGGATTTCAGAAATGTTTTCCATACTTTTTTCTTGACTGCCACTGTCTCCTTTATTGTTTCATTCGATTATCTCGTCTGTTTAATATTTCCTGTAATTGACTCTCACCAGTAACTACGCGCTTCACTCTTCTATCAACAGCTGTATGAAACTTTTTGACCAACTAGATCTACATTTTTCCTACCAAACCATATCTAACTTTCCAACACTTTATCGTTACGTGCTTAAACGCTTTAAGCCGATTGTCGAGCTTTTAGCGCGGCTGCGACGGCGTCGATGCAACTACTTTGTTTACATTAATTATTCGGGACCCACGTCCCTGGAATTTAACAACTACTGCTCTTATGGTTCCAGTAGACCGTGTTAGGATTTTGAAGATCGATCCTATCTCCTTTAATATTGTCGGCCACGTCGCATTGCTCTTTCATTTGCGCCTGCTGGCCAACCGTCCACTGGTTCGCCGCCGATTATGCTCTTCTACGCAACCTGTTGCCGTCGTTCATCGCCACGCTCTTCTTTAAACTGCCATCTGGCCTTCTTTTCCGACTGGGATTCGAGCAGAGTCTCTGCCTCTTCCATCCCTTTATGTCGTAGCTGCGTGGAATGTCAGATTTTTCAGCCTTCCTCTTGAATCTTCTACTGGCCTGGACTGTCTCTGCTTCCTTGAATTTCGCCAATTGCTTATCTTCTTTGATTGTTGCCGACAAGGATATTATTTGTTTTCTTTTTGGCAACCTTTTGTGTATGTTGTCTGATAGCATCCACCTGAACTCCGTCTCTTGTTAAATTAACCCTTCTGCTTTTCTAACACCCGCTCGCAAAAAGTTTCCTAATTCATTTGCGCCAAGTAATAGATCTATCTGGCCTGTTTTGTGAAACCATAGATCCGCTATGAAAGCTATGTTCCATTCTTCTAGTTTCACACCCGTGATGAGTTCTTGCGACAGGTCTTCTGTTATCGTTGGTAATACTATCAATTGGTATTGGTGGTATTGTCCGGGCCGGTACTGCGCCCACCGGACAGCGCCGGTCGAGTTAGCTGATGTTGCGTTGCACGCAATTTTTCTTACGAATGGCTTATTGGGTTTGTCTGATACTGCTGATTTGGCTGGTCGGTCGTTCGGCTTGTGTAGTTAGGTGTTGTGACTTTTAACATATACGAGTATATCACATTGTGGCTGGCACCAACACTTCCCTTTGCCCGCATTTACACCCCCAGCATAGATTTTTCTCTTATCTTTGCTTCACGTTTTCCGACAGACATGCCCTTTTAATTGCCTACACTCCTGTGTCAGGTGATTTCTATCGCAGATTTCACATGTTTCTCAACTATTTGATTTTGTTGTTTCCAAAGACTGGAATCTTTACCCTAGAAAATTCATTATGTCATTGCAATCTTGAATCGTGTGGTTGCTCATAAAATTTGTTCGTTTCTGTATCCCACTTCCTACATATGTTCCGTCCTAGCAGAGGCCCCCACGATTTGCTTGCCTATGGCACCTATCATTTCGACAGTAGTCAGCTTCTCTATCTGTTCGTTAACTGCGAAACAGCTTCTTTAACTGTTCTGCGTTTTCTTGAGTGATGTTTGGAACATCAAGCAATTTGTTGGTGTATATTACGAATAACAATCTTCGATTTTCATATCTCGCTGTTAGTATTTCCCAATATCTCTCATAACTGCTGTCGGATATCTGTAGATGCTGAATCATTCTCATGGGATGTCCCACCAAGTACGTAATCAGATATTTCATTTTTTCAACGTTTGTTAGGTTGGTTTCTTTAATGGTAGATTTGTATATTTCACGGAATGCCGCCAAATTCCTGTACTTCCCATCGAACCTAGGTAAGTTAGCTTCAGTAATTTGATGTGACTTTCTTCTCTTTTCTGTGATCCGTCTGTCCCTTTTAATCTTTCGTCTAACGTAGCGATTATTTCTTCTACCCCTTCTTCCATTAGATGAATTTCGGTTTTCATTCCGTTTTTAAATTCCCTATTATCTAATGTTATAGCCACTTCTTTTACCTCTTTTGCAACTATTTTGTACTCCTTGTACAACGCTTCCAAATGCTGTTTTTGCATCTGCAGGTAACTGTTTCCTGGAGACGATTCTAGCTTCTTTTCTATGCCCTCTATTTCTTCTCCTAATAATTGTTGTTTTCTTTCGACGTTACTGAGTGAATTTTCCATCCCTCCATCATCTTTGGACAAATTGGCTACAAGTTCATCAAAATACTCAGTAATCTGGTAGTAGACTTTGAATGCTGACTCGATGAATTCAGCTGTGTATTTCCCGGCCCCCTTTAATTTTTCGTTGTTACCCATTATCTTTTTAAGCAACCCTTCAGCTTGAGCTTTCTTCTTTGTTCTGAATGCTCCTCTCTTGCGGCTTATCGAATCTTTTTCCATGTTACGTATTAACGCTACCAGTTCTTCTCCCGCCTGTTGCAGCGCTGCCATCTGGTTTATTTTCGCAGAATTCATGACTGTTTTTACCTAACTGCCCTAAATTCTTTTAATATTTGTTCTTTTGGTTGGAATTTGACTGCTCTTCTATTTCTTCAGGACGTTGATAGAATTAAATGGTTGGACATGGATGCCTATCGAAGATATTGTAGGTTGTTCCAGCCAGTTGATGAGTACGAATGTAGAATTGTTGATGTAGAACAAAATAGTTGTCGGTGGTGATCTTCACGTGTTACCGTGTAGAGCCATCCTTTGTCTAGTGTAGGTGGTAATGGCACATCGACTTGAGGTTTTGGTAGTAGTGGTGAACCTTCTTGTTGCTTCAGTGGTGTGGATGAAATAGGTACATCTTCTAGCACGCGTGGTGTACGCGGTCATCTTTGCTTGATGGGCCTTTCTGGTGTCCTATCTCTATCATCCTCGTTGGCTTGATGCGCTTAGCAATTGCCCTCTCTCTTCCTCTGAGGTTGAACTCCTCGTTTTCGCATTGACGAAGTACTTGTCAAGGAATGGTTATGAAATATTAATGTGAGTGAAATGAATAAGAAGATGATGACAAGAGAACGAAAGATTCCACAGAAAGGTTCACGAAAATAGACCTGATCATGCAAAGAGAATTATGTTAGTTGAAACATGCAAATTTGTTCACTCGAAAATAACTACCACTAGACCCAAAATGCGTCTGGTTACAGCTGGATTGAGTGTGTCCTTTTATATGCCAATAGTGGCCGATAGACAGTCCTAGAATGTCGGCTGAAACAGTGGCACCTTGCATGACTCGCTGGCTC
>WYDF02010085.1:0-13696 GCA_009867245.2 Adranes taylori
TCCTTCGTTCTAGGTTGAACGGTTATACCGCCGTGACTCGGTCGCCAGAGCCTCTTTAGTTTTATAGCAGGGTGCACAGGATGACATAGTCATCTCGAGCAGGCGAGACTCGAGCAGGCGAGGTTGACGTTTGGGTTGGCTATATTGACCATGTTGTGCCATCACCCCTTAGACACCCCCCCCCCCCTCGAAAGACACAGTTACGAACTAATTTATTACATATTAAAACAACTATGAAATAAAAAAAATATTAAATTAATTCTCACATGGATAAACAATACTTTCTCAATAAACAAAAGGGCATGATTAAATTTATTTAGATTAATTATTGGTGTCTCCATACTTTCGTGAAAATAAGCATACATATATATCCTCATCTTTTTTTCTCTGGTAGCTTTTCATATTGTCACTTTCAAAATCTTTAACAGGATAAGTTCTATCTTTAACAGGATGAAATTTATAAATGGAATTTAAATCCATTGCACTATTCTGCCCAAAACACTCAATTCAATCGGGAATAATAGAGTAATAGGTATGGTTTGGGCGTAGTTAAAATTAATAAAATATTATTTGGGGGTTTTACGATGTACATACACTAATACAACTTATAATTATACGTTGTGGCACCTTGCTTCATTAAAACCAAAGATTCAAGCTTAATAAAGCAATACGACCCATGAATTAATTAATCATAATTCAAATTAAAGATATCAAGATTTTAAAATATTCTATTAATCAACAAGTAATTTATTTTACAGTCAATTAAAGAGGGTTTATGAATTTTGTTAAATAATAAAACAGATACTGATTAAAGTTTGTTTGAATTACTTAGATGTTCATAGGAATACAATAGTTTTCCTTCCAGTCGAAAATAAATAAAATAACGACCAAGCAACATTTAATTAATGATAATAATTTGAGAGGAATTAATACAGAATTGGTTGGCTGACAACACAGTTAAATATAGTACTTTTTTATTAGTTAAACTTTCATAAAGGTTAATATGTCACCGTTAATATGCTAATATGCTTAATATGCCGTTAATATGCTTTATTTTCAATACGTAAATATAAAATCTAGTAAATAATATGTAAATAAAAGTTAATTATTTGTTAGCTTGGTATGAAATAAAAATTACTTACACTGAATTAAAGAATAAAATTAAAAGAACTTAAGGTGTTTCAGTTTCTTTAGCTAAAATTTATAATAAAATAAAAGTCCAACTTACATTTGCGCATTAGCCATAGTACTTACAAGAAAAATGGACGAGAAAAATACACGAACTTTAAAATGTACTTCTTATACTGAACTTATCAACTTGTAATAAAATTCTGCCCCTTAGTCTACTGAATTTTGCCTTTTATATTTTCTGTCGATCGTGTCGCCACCTCGCATACTAAGCTTCGAGAAGAAGTTTGTTGCATCTTACTTCGACTCATTAGAAGTCTATCACTTAAATTATTTTTTCAATTATCTGTCTCTGACATAAAGAGCATAAAAACTACTTCTTTTTCCCCTTTGCTACTAGTTTCTTTTTCGTCTCGGTAAGTTTATTCCGCTCGTTCATCTATAATGCTACCTGCATTTAAAACTTTACGCGAGTTACATACGGCACGCATGTCTCAATTATTTTCAGATAGAATAAATCGCGATTTCTCTTAGATCATCTAGTTAAAATATTTAAAGATCTACAATGGAATCCCAAGAAGTGAATACGTCTAATATCTTTTGGCGTTGCAATATGCCTTACCAAGTGGAGGATCTACGTCATACCAAATAGGCATATCCTTTTAATCTAGTCGTTACCTTCTAATCCAAGAAAGTGTTTATAGCCGCTATGCTCTAAAACTCGAAGAAGTTTTAGCGCTGTTAATTAGAATAGAGTTTGTTGTTCGAATCTTAGAGCAGATACATGTACGCGCAAATTTCTACCTTGCAAAGATCTGTTATACCAGCTGAGCAGGATAGAAATAGGCCAGCAGATAACAGTTGAAAAACGTGACGGATGGCTAGGTTGATAGGTAGAGCCTGACGACTTGGGTTGTTCTTTATAGCAAAATGAGCTAATAAGTCTAAGATCCATGGTACCATCGGTTCAACATAATTTTCGGATCCAAATGAATTTTATAATCCAACTTTCTGATGAACAGTTCTAAATAAAAATTATTGACAATATTCAGTCCTCTTTCATTTGTTGACGCATCAAAGTTTCGCCTTTGTTGATAACATCATTCTTCATTAAATTTTTCTTTCACTCTGGTACCCAAAGGTTGAACAGTTTTATTTGTTGACAATGTGCTGAATTTGACGAAATATCCGCAACGTTGTAAAAAGATCAGCATTTTAACAAAGTTTGAGTAAACGCTGATTCGTCAGGTATTCGTGGGAAACGTGACTTGGACTAAAGTTAAATCAAATGAATGCTTAAGTAGGAATGAAAGCTTTTAGTTTAATACCGCCTTTGACCATGTCACCACGGTCAAAGGTGACTTTGAATAAAAACAATATCAACGTTTAAAATAACAACTTCCTTACATAACCTGGATCATTATGTATTTAAAGTCGAGTATAGGGTAAATCCAAAACAAGTTTTGTGATGACATAATGTTTCTGTATTCTAAAACACCACTCTACTTTAAAATTTATGGAACTAATTTTTAGTACCTGGTCATACGAGTATGGAATGCGTCACATCCTATGCACAAATAGAGGCTAAAAAGAGGAGAAGCAAAATTTGTTTCCTATCACCAACACAACTGGATGGAGCAAGTACTGTCAACTAGAAGGAAAAAACGGTTCGTAGTTAATGACACAAGCTGAGCTTCTGGATAGGTTTTTGAATTTTCATACAACATTCCAATGCAAATAAAATACGACAACTTCAAAGCAAGAATCAACAGAGAAACAAATTTGCTTGGATTGGTCTAATACAAAGAAATGTTGACGACCATGTGCTATTTAAATGTATTGCATTGTAATATGTATAAGTATTGTAAAAAGACGACGGGGGAAAAACAATATTTAAGCACCATTGAAGTATTCCTTTCAGGCATTCCTCTCTTGACTGTTCACAAAGCCGTTTGACTGTTCACAGAACCTCTAAATAACATTGCTAAAAGCACGAAATCCTGGGCTTTGGCGTGACAAACCTAGTATATGAAGGCTACTTTGGAAACTCTAATTTGTAGAGAAATGTTAGGTAATGCAGGTAGAAAGTCTTGAAATTTTGTAAAATTTTCCACATTTCTGGTACTCTTGTGGGTTTTCTGGTACTCTTGTGGGTTTTCTACCATTTGGCCGCCGTTTATCTGCAAAATTTTTATCTATATCTCTGCAAAAATCATCGGCAAGAGAAAACAGTTTTGTTATATCTTCCATAGGTAATTCATCTATCTTTCTTTGTATTTGACTTTTACCCTACACTCCTGGTTTTTCTATATTCTTTTTAATTAGCGTTCCATGGCTTTCCATTGGTGCCCCATAACGTTCCATGGGTAACCTTACCTAGTTTTTTTTATTTGTATGCCTCTCCACTTACAATATTTGTAGCAAAAAACACTTTTTGGATGTCCTAAATTTGATTCCTAATATTTTTACAGAAAACACTAAATATTTGCCACTAGACTAAATATTTGCCACTGAATTATTGTATTTGACGACTTGTCACTTTGGTACGTGTTCCAAAGTATTCTTTCTTTCTTCCTGGAATCAGTATCTCTTTATTGAAAAATAATTTTAATGTTTGGAATACGATTATAAAACTACGTAAAACAGCGCTTGTGTATTGCAATGGAAACCTTATCAGTGTTTAGAATGTGATTTCAAAACGGTACAGAGGAATTCAAGCCTATATAAAAGTTTAGAATTCCATTACGAAGCTACACAAAGTAAGTTTATTGCATCACTTTTTGCGTTATAGCGGAATATCATTTCAATGTTCGGAATGCGATTTCTTGCAAAAAAATCCTATTAAAATAAAAATATAAAAATAATGTATTCTATTATATTCTGTCTAACTATTGATTTTATTGACCATTTTACAAAATTTGGTCAAATGGATATATAATGTATTCTAGTATAAAGAGTATGTCAGTAATGTAAAATTGAATTTTGGGGCGACTAAAATTAGAAAACTGTCATTTCTAGCCCTCATACTTCTAACGTTTTATTTTTATTAAATGAATTAACAATCAAGTAATAACGTAAGAAATGTTGACTGAAACATTTTACGACATAAATTTATTCCAGTTATTATAGTTGAATAACCTCATTTGCAATATTATTTTATGTAAACTGACATAGAAGCAAAACAATTGCTAGGAATGTTATATGGTTTACGTTAGTCATAAATATTTCCTTACAGATTTTTATTTGTGATTCAAGATTCATGCGTATTTAAAACTTTTGCTATATTAAATAATTATATAATTTTGATAAGAATTATCTTTTTAATACAATTAGCGTAGGCATAGGCGTAGGCATAAAATTTCAATGGGAGGGGTTTGCTATAATTAGTTACATAAACAAAGGTTTAAAATTTCTAAGGAATGAGATTTAATCTTGTTTGTTATAAAACGCTGAATTACATCTTCAAGGATCGACAATTATGTTTCAGTACACTTGAGAAGACCTAACCCCGTGAGGCGCTCATTTCTCGTTCTGCTTCAGGCGTATCTATAAAGTCACCAGTTTGGGAGTCTATATTGAAACAGACAGGGTTGCGGAAATTGTCAGCAATCAAGAAGAGTGACCAAGCCAAGTCAGCCAAGCCGAGACAATGGGCAGAGCTGCAGTCGCCGAACACCTGGACTACTCGCGTACTGTAACTACCCGTGACTCAGCAGTTTACTGAGGATCGGTGGAACAATAAGAACGGTTCCAACGTGCGGTCTCACATTAAACTGACCTGGCGCCCGAAAATACATATTTCCGAAGGCTGTCAAATTCTGTTACAATTAATATAATTGTTTGCGACATTTGTTTAATCGCTAGGACTCTCCCTTAGCAGCGGCGCGAGCGAGAGTCTGTCACAATATATCTATATTTGAAAAATTTCATCGTCTCCAACCCATTTTATCAACTCCAACCCACAGTATCAAAAATATAATCCATAATATCGACTTCCTGCTACTCCACTAATTTCATCATTAGTCCTTAAGGTAAAATTACAAGGATCTTAACTCAAAATAATCTGGTCCAAATCTGCCATGACAAATGAACGCAAGAAAAACCCAAATAACTCTGAATCAGCTAGACCCACTGCATTTATTTCCAGAAGATTTTGGAGTTATGAGCCATGAACATTAGAGAAGAAATATCAGAGAAGTGGGACCCAAGCATGCTTACATACTATTGTTGGATCTTGAAAAAGGATCTTTAAGCATTTATTTTATTTAAATCGATTTTATTGTTTTAGAAACACCGATGTAATACGTATGTAATGAGATTAAACATTATAGCGTATTTTTTAATAATCACTAAAAATTAGCGATAAATTGAAATGCGATATGTTGTTTCATAACCTCGATAGAAACAGCAATAACGCATATGTAAACCCAACGAACTACCTTAGGTGCTCATTTCTAGATATCATATTTAATTGTGCGACCTTGTTTTCAATTAAGTGCAAATACCCCGCGGACGATGTAATATTATATCAATATAATAATAAAGTAAGTAACACACTTGTAACATAAATGCTTAGGCTTCACAGTAATTCAGTAGAATAGAATTCAGTGGCGGCTCGTGAAAATTTTCAGTAGGTGTTCACAATCATTTAAATTAAAAAGTATTGTATATTAGACATTTATCTAATATCGGATTGCAACTATTATTCTGTTATGCGATAGACTATTGTACTTACGATTATAAATACGTTAAAAAGTTTTTTATTTCCGGTTTATCTTTATAAGATAAATTTTTATTCACAATATTTTGAACACAATATTATAATTTAATTAAAAAATACTTTATTTAAAAGTATTCAAAATATTAATTAAAAAAATAGTCCGATACTCCGATTTATTATTATTTATTATTATGATTTTTTATTATGAGCATATTAATGACGTATATAAAAGTGCGTCAGAAGAATATTAAAACGGAAGTCTAATAGCGCACAGTCCATATACGCAGCGCGCTCACAATAAAATTGTGCTCTTTCTCCGTATAAAATTGCATGTTATTTTAGACCAATCCCATTGCTAAACTTCAGATTTTGCGTGTAAACAGAAGTTCACAACTTTTTCGTGCTACCTATCCCAGTAACACATATTAACTAACTGTAGCATTTTATTATTCTTTCCGCAGTTTGTTACGTAACTGGAGTTCTAATAGCAAAAGATATAATGAAAATTTAAAATATTTTAAATTAATAATTTTTTTAATTTGCTTTTTAGTTTATGTGGGTGTTCACGTGCACTTATGTACCAGCCGCCACTGACAGAATAACTTTTTAGATCAACACATTGGTGTGACGTCAAGTTGCCCAAATTATGACGTATTTTGTCCTAAAAACTTTTACTTTTAGCGATAACTTTATATTTGTTTTTTATATATTCTTAATTATAGGTAAAGATTACTCACCAATACGGTCACTTTTGAAACTGGTGATCAATTTATGAAAATAAACCAAATGCACTAAGTTATTCCTTAAAGGACTTGCGACACAGCGTATGATAAATGGGGACATAGTCTGAAGCAGTTATCCATAAACTCAACCGACATCATTCTCCTGGCTTTGATGCAATCATTTCGGAATATATTACAAATATGGATCTCTGTGGAGTTAAAATAATCTATTTAAATTGTGGAATAATTTGGAAGACAAATATCAGGTCTTTACACTGACACATTCTACTAGTCATTCTCCTCTATGAAGAAATTTTCAACAAATCAGTGCGATAATTTTAAACTGGTCGCTTTTATACCACACGCGCGTAAAATGTTTCTGTATATATTGCGATAAAAACTAGAACACTATTAGCGCCTAAATAGAGACGCGTCGTAAAAGAAAGAGATAGATAATTAAAAAAGCAGATATTTCTATATATTATTGTTTTACAGATTATGAGATAGCATCTAATCAAATCGATGTTGTGCTGGATATGGAAATCCTGAAGTATCTGATGCATATTGAGGTAATTATATTTTTAGCAGTTAAACTTCGTACTGCTAAGGCTCTTTCTCGTATGTCTTGTGCAGATTCATTTATAATGGGCAACCGTAATGTTGCATCTGTGAGTAAAATTAGTTCTTCCAAAAATCTGTTGATGTATAGAAGCTTAACATAACATAGCTAATCTTTCGGTTAACGTTAGACCATTACAACTGGGTCCATACGCTGTAGTATATAAAGTTATCATTTCCGACTAAAATGTTTTACCTCTGTCTGATAATAATCTCTTTGGACATCTTTGTCTGGTAATAATATTTCTATCAAAAATTTCGCCACTTGTTCTGCCTTTCCAGACAATGGCTTGGTTTCAACAAATCGCATGGCATAATCTGTAGCGACGGCAATTGTATTTTGTCCTGATTTTGTTTTCCTTAGTGGACTCAATAAATCAATTCCTAATTATTGAAACTCTACACCTACAGATATCGGCTTCAAATTCTTTTGTTCTGCACGATGTTGACAATCTGAACATCTTTTAATATAATTTCGTACTTGTACAAACCGTCCAAATAATATTTGTGCGGAATTGTATTAATGTTCTGAGTGCACAGAACATTAATACGGATCCTAAGGTATTTTGAATGTCCGGGGAACAAAATTGGGGTAGAAATTGGTGTATGATTTGATTCAAGAAAACATCATTTATGCAAAGATGAAAAGAAAACTGAAGAGTACTAAACAGTGTCAAACAATTAATCGGACGGGACCACCGGTGTGGGTAGACCATCTTGACCGTCCCTATGAATCCGTGATGTCTATGGGGTTCCTATGGTGTTTGTGTTTATAAGAAGATCGTCATGTTAGCCTTGAATGCATACATATGAATATTGTTTCATTTTCTGGGGTCTAAGATGAAGTCTATGAGTTTGAATCTCTCCCTTTCGGTACCAATCTAGCCGGTGTCTTACATAAGGTTCATCTGTTGACATATGAGTAATTCATAATGATTGAGAAGTGTTGGTCATTCAACACTTCTCAAACCATTCACCATGCAACGCCCAGGTATCACACTCGAACATATCATAATATTGGACAATTACATCGTGATTAGGAATATATAGATGATATTACTTTTTAAGTAGAAGCTCTTTGTTAATAATTAAGTGAGTTAATTATTTTGAAAACTGCATATTAACGTTTAGGATGTCCAAATTGGTTCCAAAAAGCAAAGGTAAGGGTTGACGCTCATTTCTGGCACAGGTGATAGCCTTCATCGCATCTGCTTTCACATCGTATTGCATTCGTTAATGAAAACCAACGCTCCGCTGACTGCACCACCTTTGGCAAGCAGGCAACTTGAAAATTGTTTCTATGAATTGTATGTCTATCTAAATTAATACTAAAGAGTTCTAATAAATTTAAATGCAGTTATACGAAATAACCAACGAAGAGACAAGCTATTACGATGACGAAGAATAAGCTATTTTAATCTAAACAATTAGGAATTATAGCAATTAGGAATTTAACCAATTAAAGTTCGCCTATTGTGCACTTACAACCCCCAGATCATCTCTAGTATTAGCAGACGCGTTAAACCGTAGATTTATTTAAGATTATACGCAAGGTATTGATTACCTTTTAAGTAGAAGTATAACTCTTTGTTAATATTAAGTAAGTTAATTATTTCGAAAAGTGCATATTGATGTTTAGGAAGTCCAAATTGGGTTAAAAGGCAAAGTTGACATTTAATTTTTTTTTAAATTCTTGTTGGTTTTAAAATGGTTACAATTCTTATTTATTTTTCTAATTTTGCAAAATTATTATTCAGTTATCCTCTGGAATATTTTAATTAAAAACTATTAGAGTATTTTCTTTGTATACAATATTAAAAATGTCATTGTGTTATTAATATATTTCCTAGCTAGGTTTTTTATTACATGTCTAGCGGTACCTTAAATATATGGTAATATTTTAGCGGTAGCTTAAATATATGGTAATATTTATTACTATGTTGTTTATGAAAGAAAAGCGTCATTTGCTACTTACATTTATCATTGTAGTGCCAACGTTATCAAAACTTAGTGACACCCTGTTTTAGGTTCATTGACCGAAAATGGTGTCAATTAGAACGTCAATATGATTTGTTTCTTTGCAATGGTAATTGAAGATTCCTAAATAATGACTAATTAAAATATTTATTAAACTTGAGCAGCGTTTTGTAATCGCTTTTCAACTTTTTACGTTTTAATTTTATTAGTTAAATAATTTTTCAAGGATCTTATATATAATTTTTTAATAATAAAACATTTTCGGTAGAAAGTTTCTGGACGGAAATTGAAATTTATAATAAAAAAAAGCTCTGGAATATTAATGTACTTATATTTAAATATTAATTTGGTTTTTTATCGATACTGGAATTCGTTATAATTTCAAAATTTTTCCCGGAGTTATGAATTATGTAAAAGTATTTGATAGGTAAACGTACAATTCCGGAAGTCGTTCGGAAATGGCAAACTTTTGGAACAGTACTTATAAGTTTTTACAAAAAGTACCACAGCATATCAATATAACGTAAACTCTAAGAAATTATGGCGTAAGAAAAGGAAAATACAAAAATTTTACAGTTATTTTCTTAAAACATTATGAAATGATAACAAATCATCTAAAATCAATTTGGAAGACTTAGTTGCTGATCCAAATGCAAGCTTCTTGACTTAATTGACTTATCTCCTGGGGCTCCTATAGGAGCAAAGGGCTTCAATGAAGTTGCGCTAGTGGACTCTCCTGCATGCCAATCATCGCAGTTCTCCCCAATTCTTTCCTGCCTCAGCTGCTTCATCCATCACAGATCTCTTCCAAGTCTGTCGTGGCCGGTCGCGCCTCCTTTCACTTTTGGGATTTCACTTCAACACTTTCTTCTCGATGGTTCCATCCTGCTTCCTCAATGTATGGCTTATCCATCTCCACTTTCGCACATTAATCTGGTTAACATTAGTAGTTTCCCCCGTCCGTTCCCATAGATCTTCATTTCGTATCATGTCTGGCCAGTAAACACCCAGTATCCTGCGAAGACATCGATTAACAAATGTTTATTACATGCACAGCTGCACAAAGGACCCATTTGCCTTCTTTCTACGTACTTTAATGTCATCTAATGCTCCACCCTGTTCCTAGTTAACAAAACCAGTCTACCTCCTCGATTTTCTATCCGACTCAAGAAATTCTCTCGATTTCTTGAAAACAATCTCATCTCCTTTGTCTTTCTGGAATTAATCTAGAGCCCTACTTTTTCTTTACTTTCTGGTTCTTTAAACTTCTCATTCGTATGCTGAAAGGTGTGTGCCAGCAAGCAGATATCGTCCGCATAATCTAAATCTTCCAGTCTGCCAGTTAACCAACTCCCATTGTAAACCTCTTCGTTTTTGAGTACACTTCCTCATGATATTATTTATTACAATGAGGAAAGTAATAGGCGAGAGCATATATCCTTGTCTAACTCCAGAGGTCTCCCTAAAGGCCTCTGTTAACTTTCCTCCATGCACCAGTTGGCACTGATAGTCATTGTATGTCTCTCGTATTAGATTAAAAATCTTCGGCGGGATGCCATACTTTAGTAAGAGTTGCCACATGACTGGCTTATCCCCTGAGTCAAAGGCTTTCTCAAAATCGATAAATAGCATATATCTGCTAGAATTCCACTCATAGCTCTGTTGTACATAATTCTAAGAGTATTGATTATGTCTACACAGCTACGATGTTCCCGAAAACCAACCTATTCTTTCCGTAACTTCTGCTCCACCGCTGTATTAATTCGATTTAAGATGATCTGTGTAAGTACCTTACTGGGTATAGATAATAAGGTGATTCCTCTCCATTTGTTACACCCATATGTCACCCTTTTGACGCAACTTCACTATGTACCCTTTCTTCCATTCAGCAGGTACGTTTTCCTCTTGCCACACTTTTAGGGAAAGGTGATTCCTCTCCAGTTGTTACACCCATATGTCACCCTTTTGACGCAACTTCACTATGAACCCTTTCTTCCATTCAGCAGGTACGTTTTCCTCTTGCCACACTTTTAGGGAAAGGGGTACAAAGCCTCAGCTTAACGTTAATTTCAGCTTTCTCTGATGGTATTTTATTTGACCTTGGTGATTTCCCATTTTTCATTTGTTTCAACGCTCTCATAGATGGGTATTCAACTTTTACACGAGGATTCCATTCCACCTCCATCTCTTCTCCATCCTCATTCAGATGGTCAGTTATTTGCTTGAGTATTTCTGCAACATGTTCTGTCCATCTAGCTAGTTGTTCCTGTTCTTCAGACAATATGGCTCCTTTTTTACTGCGAACAGACCGCCTCTGAAGGTAATTTCTCTTTGACAGTACTCTAGTAGTCTGATACAATTTCTTCATGTCACCTCTACGTGCGGCTGCATCAGCTCTGCTTGCCTGTTTTTCAACTTGTCTCCGTCGGTCATTACGACCACTTTTCTTTATCTGTCGATTTAATTCACTGTATTTCTTTTCAAACTTTACATTTACAGACCTCGTCTTGGCATTAACAATATGTTGCTTCATCTTTTTCCGTTGATCGATCATTTCCCACGTTTTATCCGACATCCATACCTTTTTAAACAGTCCTGTATGCCCTAGGATCTCCTCACATGTCTCAACAAGAGTCTTTTTAACCATTTCCCATGTTTCTTTCACTCCTTCAGTAGCTTCCAGATGCAAGGTTCAGAAAATCTGAAAAAGATGATCTTGTTATACTAGCAGGCAAACTACATCCAGAGTTTATATAAAAAAATGGAAACTGAAGCAACTTTTAAACTAAAAGAGAATGAAAAATGAAAAGTAGCTCAAATTTTGGTATGTGAAGCAAACAAACCATGCAATAAAGTAAATACGTTTACTGAATTAAATTTTTATGTTATTTAGTTGACATTTATAAAACTATTTATCGAGCTATGGCAAAAGATAAACGAAACTTCGACGAATCTAGTGTTAACTTTCGGATGCTACCTTCAATAACTTTAGCAGCAAAATCCGATAGACCTGGACTTGGATTTAAAAAAAATAAAGAAAGAGTGACAATGTGGCTGCCTGCAATACTTCTGGTTATTTGAAACTAAAGCCTCTGCTTTTTGGAAAGTCTAAGAACCCAAGAGCCTTTAAAAATATCGAAGTCAACTGTCTGTCAACAATGTACTGTGACCAAAGAAGTGCATGATTGTATAGCACGATTTTTAGTGACTGGTTTTTTTGAAGAATTTATTCCTGTCACTGAAGCATTTTTGAAAAAAAAGCTCAGAGAAAAGCTGGTCATTGCACAATCTCACCCAGACGCCAAAGAGCTTTGCAGTGGTGATCTTAGAGCTATATTACTACTCCCTAATGTGACATCGTTTATAGAACCCCTAGACCAAGGGGTCATAGAAACAATGAAGATAAATTAGTGGCGAAAGTTTCTCCAATTGTTCCTTGTAAAATTAGATGAAGGATTGACTGTTAAGGAAGCCTTAAAACAAGTCACATTAAAAGATGTAGCATACTGGATTGCTTCAGCGTGGGACGAGGTGAAAACTACCAGCATTCAAAAGTTATGGAAAAATATATTTGGCCGAGATGGACTCCCTAAAAAAGTACCAGAACAGGAGAATGTAACTAAATTAGTTCCATTTTTGCCAATGAGCTACCTATTGAAGACGACGATGCGGGCAATATAACTCCAAAAATATTACATTCTGATGGGCTGAAATTGATCAACGCCACTCTCACCAATTAGAGCAACAAGAAGAGTGTACACCACATGACATACTCTATCTTCAGCGTTGGCGTAACATTACATCATCTAAGAGAGGGCCGAGGTTAATTCAAACAACAATTAAAGACTTTTAAGAAATAATTTCATGTTTCTATTTATTTACAGTTCTGTAAATATGTTTTTTATGTTTTTTATACAATAAACCAATTTTGTACATTTTCATGAGTTTTTACATAACTTCCGTATTATCCTAGTTTTTCGTATCCGAGTTGGTCTCGGTATTACAGAATATGGTTCTCTTTTCAATGTGAGTAAACATATTTGGTACTTACATCTTCTACCTTCTTCATTAATGTAATACATTTCGAGTACGTCTCGGAGTTTTAGTACAAGACAGGACCGCGCCTAGGTATCTAAGCGCCGGGATTCCAAGCAAAATTAGGCGCCCCTAAAAAGTACTATTAGTATTTCCACTCAATTACTTGCTTCTCACACCCATACCTAGCGCGCGGACGTCACACAGACGTCAAAATTTTGTACAAAAAACTTTGGCTGGAGTCCATTTTTGTTTTTTACTTAAAACACTAACTTAATCTAAAGAACGATGTTCTTCCCTTAAACAAATATTGCAACCAAAATTATAAATTATTTTAAAGATTAAAAAACTTTAGAACTCCCACCACTTTAGATTATGGTCCAACAACAATTTATATAGAACTAGCTAAACCCGGCCAAGCTTCGCTGTGGCTTAGTCTGATATGAAATGCCGACATGGCCTAATTGATGCGGCCAGCGATATGGCCTAATTGCCG
>WYDF02010107.1:0-27075 GCA_009867245.2 Adranes taylori
ATATTAATGATAAGTAAAGCGCAATAAAATACTTAATTAATTTATGATCACACTTTAAGTAGACATGACTTTATTTTGTATTTAATTATTAATCTACTATTATTATACTACGGATTATTATTTCGCTACTTAGTTGGGTATTACCACCTTTGGGGAACGCCCAAAATTACTATATCTTACTGCAGTGGGTGACCCGTTTTTATACATCTCATGTCCCCTTCCACATATCGAAATGCATATTTTCGATCACATTTAACTAATTCGTATCTAATTAGTACATTCACCTGACCGCCTGCGTGGTTGCCCCTCTCTTAAGTGGTCTTGGCCAATGCAGTCTGGCTTCATGCATACTGCTATATAAAATCGTTCTACTGAAGATTTAATTAATTAGCATAGGGTATAATCAATAACTAATACTCCGTACTTTGATCATAAAATAGATATATAATGAGTTACCCGATGACTGTCCGCGTATGTAGAATCTTGTTTACAATGCTAAACCTTTTGTGGTGTCTAATTATTTTAACGTGTTTACCTTATTCATGTGTACTTAATGCTCAATCCTTTCACCACATTCTAAACACGTGAACAAATCTACACGTTACAAAATGAATAGGTTGTACAAGATTCAACTCGAATTTTTCTAATTGGGAGACAAATGGCGGAGCGAGCATATCTAAAAACAGGTTTTGACATATGTCATCATACCTAAAAACGCAAGTATATCTAAACCCGCCTCTCGTCATATGTCCTATCCTTTAGCTATTATGACTTATGAGTAGTTAGCACACAAAACATGTAGAAGAGAACTAATGAAAATATATATATATATATTTAATTTTTCCGACGTTACAATATGTCGTTCAGATATAATATCAAATAAATTGTTATTATAAAAACTCTTATAGAGTTGTTAATATTTATCAGTCTACAATCCGTGTTGCTAAAATTATTTTAATGAAATTTAAAATTATAATTAAGTTGTATATTCTTAAAATAACCCCGTATTAGAAAATTTCTATGTCGTTTTGCACGTTTAATTTGTGCAAACATAAAAGTTTTAAGTTTCGAACGATGCAATTACCCGCTGATATTTAGTCGTAAAACTGGGGGCACGTCTAAAATTCACTATTTTGCACGTCTAGGGTAATTCATAGAGCTTAAAACAAATGGTTTTCACGAGTTTTAAGACTCATAATGTTTTTATTGAACTAGTTATTAAGAATTTTTTTACTTCGGATCATAATAATTTTCAAACATTGGTTATTACTTGTTTACTTGCTCAAAATATATTAAATATTATGGATTAAAAATTTTATTTATCTTAAAACTCTCACACGTTTTACGAACGAGGACATATTCAATAGTTCTCTGTTCTGAGATATTGAGAAAACCCTAAGAATTATATTTCTTTGTGCTTAGAGCAAAAATAAATTTAAATACTTTCGTACGTCATCAGAAGTTAAAATTATTATTAATTTTATTTTAACTATAACTAAATAATGTCAAAAAATTAATGTGCGATAAATGATTAAAATCGTCAAAACCATCAAATTTAATTTAAGGTGAAACCAGATTTTAGTTTAAATAAAGAAGGTGTTCATTAATGCGTTTGAGAAAAGTTCTGCCTGTTTGTCCACTGTAGGAACAACCCGATTCGTAAATAGAACAATAGACGCCACTCCTTTGGTGTACAGAGATACGATTATGTTCCAAACTATCATTATTATTATTATTCTTTATAGTCGACATGTTTCCATCATCATGGCATATCGTCAACTTAGATCGGAACTTTACGGCCACGTATGGTTCGGTTGTATTAACTAGGAAAACTAGTGAGCGGTGAGCAGAGATGAGAATAAGAAACCTTTACGTCAGCTCTGCATATCAAGATATTTATTATATGATCAAATATGAATTAGATTTAATAAGATCCACACTTGGAGTGCACAACAGTGAATCCACATGGTGTTACAGACTGAATTCTTCTAGTCAAAGCAGGATCGTAATTTTATTATGACTACTACACTGCTTTTTGTATTTTAATCTGTTTATAACATAAAATATGCTCTTCTATGAGATTTCAGGATCGGGTTTGGAATTCGCTGGTTCTTAATTCTTATAATAAAGTACTTAAATTCTTATATAATAAACATGGAAAGGCAATAACAAGTTTAAATAGTTTGGTTTATTGGTCAAGTATTTATAACTGCAAATTATATGACTCGAAACGCGATTTTAAATGATTGACAAAAATGTTGATTCTAAACATAATTCAAAATTTGTTAGGCTGATCCAGTTTTCCATTAAATAAAATGTAAATAAATAGTGACGAACCAAAAAAATGATTTGTAAGTATTTTATTGTATTATGCATCTTCCACTAAGAGGACGGCCCTGGAATGAATCTCCTCTTCTGTACCAACGGCGTGGAATGTACAGTTGTCGATATTGACTGGATTAAATAAATGTATATTGGTTGAATAATACGTAGGTGAAATTTGAATAGAGCCTTGTCAAATGTAGAACTTTGACCATGCGCCGTTGTGATAAGATTTTCGTAGATATGCCCGCAGGTATATCATAGGTTTTTCTTGATGAATACCGAAGTTGTAGAATTTTTATTGATGGATTGTGACGACAGGATCTTGGTGATGCTTAATGATGTTGTGAAAATTTATTGATAATTCGTGATGATCCGCTACCGCCGAAGTAATATTTGAACAAGCTTCGGTTATGGACCTCGTACTCTCGGATGATTTGTGCCTCTGATAACTTCTTCTTCTCATGCTGTTCACCATATCTTTGATGCCAAGATCAATATGAAAAATAATAGGCGAATAAGAGTAGAAGAAAAATGATAATTATGTGGGAATTGAAAAGTTCAGCAAAAGATGTAGCGTCGGACACTTAACCTTTTGTTATATTTCGTAGAATTTTATTTTACTTAATTTTTTGTACATTTAATATGTTGATTGAGTATATGATAATTTAGTATAGAGTTTTCAGAGCAGATCAGTTTATGGCTGTGATAGTTCTCGCTGACCAAAGAAAATTGGGTAGGTCTTATTTCAAAATTAAAGCTTTGGACTAGCCCGAAAGGGTTCTCGCAACACATCCAACGACAACAATTCAAAAATTGCGTCTGAGGATTACTGATTTGGGTGGCTCCTTTCACGCAAATTTTCTGGGAAGGAAGCTGTTCGTCATGGATCGGTTGAGCTGTGACGTGTTGCCGAAGCCGATGGCTTTCGACGGCGTCTGCCATTATTTAGTTCTGCCATATTGCATTATGGCGTCTGCCATATTGCATTATTTAATTGACGGTTATCTAGCGAAATGTAAGTAGTGGTAATTTACGAACGGCGTTGGGTCGCATCAGCGGTAGTAATAGGAGGCTGATGCGGTCAAAATCTAGAATTATGCATAGAAAACGCCTTCTGTTCAAATGTGTGCATTTATCATTCAATCAGATTTTTTGAAAGCGAAAAGGGTAAAAACTTACTTGTCATTCAGAAAATGTGGTGAGTGAAATACTTGATGCGATTCTTGTTGAAACAACTATTCACCGACAGAAGAAAAGCGTTAAAAACCGTTGGCCTTTTTTGATAAAAATTCGCCATTGTAAAAGAAATAGGTAAATCGTAAATCTTAAAATATATGACAATGCACCTGCATGTAGATGAAAGCGCACCGCTCGTTGTAGGCATTCACATAAAGCTTTGACGCGACATATGCCGCCTGCTTACCAGTTTCGTTGAACCTGTTTGATGTGTTAGATGTATAGATGTGGGTACGCTTTTCCATGTTTCGGTACCTTTGTCAGAAGCGATCATCTTCTAGCCGACTTTCTAGATTTAATTTTAATGTATTTAGATTATAATATATTTATTTTCTCTATTTAACTAATTGTTAATATATTGATTACTTGTTTGGCTACTTACATATATTATATTTATTTGATGAATTAAATTAGATTAGTTAATTTGTATATAATGTTAGAGGATTACTCATTCAATTTATGATTTATTAAGGAATTGCTTATTGTGATTGTTAGTTAAATGAATTAATGCAAATTAGCTATATATAAATCGTGCAAATTAGCTAATAATGACTCAATATTGTTTCTATTATTATTATTATTGTATTCAAGAAAAGTATGATTTAGATCCCTGCAACAACCGCAATTATAGAAAGGACCTTTCAGTGCAACTTTTAACAGATGGCTTGCATAACCCGCATGCACATGTCTGAGTCTACATGTTAAAGAAATGATGCCCCTGTTTGCGATTTCTATTTTGTGGAACCAAGGAGTCATTTGAATAGTAGAATTAATTCTACAAAATCTTTTCCCGAAGGTCAATAGATGTTTCCACCATATTTCTAGGAAACTATGAAAAAGATTTTAGTGCGGCATCAAATGTTCGGAGTGAAAATTAATGGGAACAATCCCTTTTTGGTGACCAGACTTAGCAATAGTGTCTGCCTTTTCATGACCGTAAATATTTGAGGGAGCTGGGATCCAACATAATCGAATTTGAACGTTCATAGCCGATGCGCGGAGCATCAGTTTACTATCTTTGGAGTAATAAGTTCAGTAGATTTCAAGATATTTCAAGATACCGCCAAAAATACATTACACAAGCGTGTGTGTATGTAGCTGTGTAAGTATTTATTTACCCGTGCTGTGTGATAGCACGCATTTTGTTTATGTTTAGTATGAATTGCGTTTGATGTTTGGTAATATGCCTCGCTGGCACCATTCACTGGTACATTGTATATACCGCATCACTGCTGTTACTGACTGCTGGTCCGTTGCTTCTATTGTAAGCATAGGAAAACCGCTATAGTGGAGTTGTGTGTTATGTTGACACAGAGGGCAGGGATAATACCGAGATTTGAATAGGATTGTGTGAATGGACCGCGTATCACAGAAATAAAATGGCGTGTAAATAAACACAAACAAACCCGTGCTGCCGAATAAAACTTGTGTAAGGCTCACGTCTATAGAAGCGAGATTTCTAAGCATGTAAAATCAGTTCTTTGCAAACTCGAAGACAGGACGTCCGGCAGCAGCAACTAGCAGCATAGCAACCAACGAAGGCAGCCAAGCCAGCCAAGCCGAGACACCGAGCATAGTAAAGCGAGCGATAGTCGCCGGGATAATAGTATCATTGGTGAGCGATTGTGTATACCGTATATTGGATTGCATGTATGTTTTAATAGCTGTACTTCTCCCTCCTACCTATTCCTTTAAGCTACTCTCATTTTACTAAAGTGTACACTTCTAACTTGTATTTGACAGTCCGTTGTAGTCTGTGGACAACGTGACGTCTGTGGTTCACGACGTTACCCGTCTAATGAAATAAATATTCATACATTTAAATAAATAACGCCATGCCAAATTAATAAACTAAAATTTTACTCATGCTTGATTAAGACGCGCTAAAAAATTAATCAAAATGGAGTTTCGTAATTCTCAAATCTATTCTAAAATAAATATAACCGACTACCATATACCGCAAAGCCTCTTGTCTAATTTTATTTCCGATACTAAATTCAACACTTTAATTTATTGATGATTTTCTTTAGAATAAATTATAATTGAATCTGAATTAATTAATGAATTTATTTCAAAATTCAAAGTGACAAGGATTTATTTAGCATGTTTAACAGAAAAATCCCTTTGTGTGGGCTCTTTATAGCATTATAAAACGTGTTCGGCTAGCTAATTTTCCTACTGTCGTTACGTTGAAGACTCTTACTACATTTCCCCTCCTTACTACATTTCCCCTTCCTCTTACTATATTTCTCCTTAATCTAATGTATTCCACTTGATCAATATTTTACTAATTACTAACGGCCACGATTATCGTAAAATAAAATATGAAATCTTCACACACCACATGAAAACGCTTCACTTAGTATTGATTGATTACCAATTAAATTGATTTAGTCACATATAATCGAAGTAGCACGCTGTGATATCAATTGACGCTGTGCTATTAATTGCTTATGACCAGTGAGCGATGCCCCCTCTCTGCTACACATAATTTGTATAATATACGTTATCGCTTTGTTTTTGTCCGACGGACGGATTTTATCCGATGTCAGAATCAGACACATACGTTTCTATACTGAAATTCTAATTTAAGTAAGATATTTTTAAATGTTTTTAAACTCATACTTTAATTCATAAATAGAAGTTTAAATGAAACTCTACGGGTTAACTACCATTTGCCCTTCTTGTAACTCGTGTACTTAGCACACAATATGTTATATAATAATAACCTTTCACAACAGCTAATAGTTTACATAATTTAAAAGTATCAAATGCACAAACTTCATACCATCGAAATAAGATAGAACGAGGACAATTTGCCCCGCTCCAATATTCAGTTTTTGAAGTAGAAAATGCCAACTGCTTCTGTTTGTTGGGTAAAGCTCCATTAATAAACCGCTCCATTAATAAACCGAGATATTTGACGCAGAAAAGTATAGGAATAAGTATGGGAATAGGTATTCCATTCAATAGGATCTGTACATTCAAAATATTCTGAGACTTCTTTACATCCGAAAATCCTGACTGACTTGTACCTTCTCAACGGCTGTATGAATATTTTTATTCATGCCATAAATAGTCAGATTTTAGGAGCTTCGTATCGTTAGTAAAATATGTATTATAAATATCTAGTTTTATAGCAGAGGCTAGGCAAGAAGTAGGGGGTAAAGCTTATTCAACACATGCAACAAAATAATACAACGAAAACAGTGTAAGCTAACTAATGTGGCTTACCAAAAATCATAGGTGATCTCGCGCTGGTGTGGCAGGCTCGGCTGATGTGGCAGGCTCGGCTGATATGGGAGGCTTTCAGATATGCTCCGCAGTGCTGCTATTGGCTAGCTTGGTCTAGTCGAAATCAGAAACTTTCGGCAACTAACTCTTAAAAAGGAGAAGTGAGCTGATTTATAAACCGGAGCCACATACATGACTTATTACCCGTTGCGGGACATATGAGAGTCAACACTCATTGCTTCGTATCATGGCATGACTCTCTATTTGACACAGAGGTTTAAACACAGCGTTGTAGCCGTATTTAATATCCGGAAAACAAAACATCTTAAGAGCATCACAAGTATGTAATAGCGTGCCACATGCCCTATACGTGCATTATTTGTTATAAACGATCTACGTCACACTCTCACGCTTCTGTTTCTAATAGAGGCACATGCCACGATACGAAGCAATGAGTGTTGACTCTCATATGTCCCGTAGCGGGCAATATGTCATGTACCTGGCTCCGATCTATAAATGAGCGCGCTTTCCCCGAGAGTTCCTGATTTAAACTAGACCAAGCTAGCCAGCAGCAGCGCTCCGGAGCATATCAGCGAGCCAGCCACATAAGCCGAGCCAGCCACACCAGCGCGAGATCACCTGTGATTTTGGTAAGCCACATTAGTTAGCTACCATTGTTTCCTTTGTATTATTTTATTTAATGTGTTGAATAAGCTTTACGCCCTACTTCCCCTCTAGGCTAGCATACTGCTAGCAAGTGCGCAATACAGTTAGTGGTAGTCACTCAGCAACGGTCACGTCAGTGCCCAGTACGACGTTACCGGCTTATAGTTTATCCTTTTCGTTCATTATCTAACTATGGTGCATACTACTAGCTAGCGCGTAATACAGTTGGCGGTAATCACTCAGCAACAGTCGCGCCAGTGCCCAGTACGACGTCACCGGCTTATAGTTTATCCTTTACTCTCATTAACTAGTGTTATTACTGGTAGCTAGTGCTACAATCCAGGTAGTAGTATCCATACATCTACGGCCACGTCAATGCATAATACGACGCTACCGGCTTATAGTAAGCTCCTAAGTTACCTACTTTACCAGTTATTTGTGCACGAACTTACCGCTCTTTCTTTCTTTTATATTTTCTTTCTCTGTTTTGTCTAAAAGAACAATAGGACGTTTTTGTTGAATCTTTAATGCTGTTTCGCTCATGAGCATTAAGTTTACTTTGCAGACACTTTGCAAGATCTGGAACACCTCATTCACTTACCAACATAAGGTACCTTTGCCCTCAGTGAGTAGCTGAAGACAGATAGAACACCAACACCAGTTTTAGCGTACGAACTCACGTTAAACTGACCTGCCAACCGAGTTCTTATTTATGAAAGCCGATTTTATTCTGTATATAGTTGCGCCATTTCTGACAATTGCTAAAGCTACTCATTAGCAGCGTCGCGTGTGGGAGTTCCGCTTAGCGTATTGACTAGAGCACGTCACATATTTTAGCATCCCGAGCAGGGCCTGTCAGAGCACGTTACACAACATATATCATTTTCTCAACCAGTTGCGATATAAGATTTATTATTAAACTACAAGTAGCTATGTGTACTTACAACCAAAATCGTCTATCACTTAAATAATAAAGTGACTTTATGTCTCGTTATGTCCGCACCTGTTCATTTTATTACATCAAAAAGAGACTAATGATTTGTAAAAACTACGTACGAGATTTATTGAGAAATTTTATTATCGGCACTTTCCGCTTTTACTTCAGTTAGTTGAATTCTAACTTTGCAGTGAAACGTGGTTTTCTCATAAGTTTTTACGAGTTCAAAAGCGTTGCTAACTTTTAGTATACGAATTAGATGATGTTACTAAAATATATTCTTTATTGCTAGATAATACGAGCATAAAATAAAGTTTCATATACGTGAATAACACTTTATCTCGTACGAGGGATGCTCCCGTTTTTGTTTTTAGCCAAACTTATTAATCAAATCCTGAATGAGTCCGCCATACACCGATAGTCAAAAAGTCTTATTATATGTTATATAGAGCAAAGGTTTTTTCTATTTAATGTTGATCATAATATCTAATAAATATATAAGTATAGTGGTATATAAGTATAGAGAGGGAATAGAGAGAGTAGTATTTAGGAAAATGCACAGTTGGGAGAATATGGTGAAGGTGATGGAAAGAAAGAAACTATTAAAAGGATCGGGAATATTTATTAAGAATGATCTAACGGTGAAAGAAAGAAATGTACGGAAAATAATTATCAAAGATCCAACGGATTCAAAAAACGGTAAAGAAAGGGTGGGAGTAAGGTACAAAAAACCGTGGGTGGGGGAAGGGTTAATGATCTGCGACTATAGAAGAGAAAAACTTGTAGAAGTGATAGGAGGACAAGAGAGGAGTTATAAAGAAGAAGAGGCTAATAGGAGGCAACGCTCAGAAAACAGAAAGTTGTGGCGTAGAAAGGTATGGAATAAGTAGAAAGGAATGGATCTGTAATGGAAAGTATGGAACTGTAATGGGAAGGAAGGGAACGACGTAAGAGTAAGCAGGGATAGATTAATAAACATGTTATTTTGGAAATGTTATAAAATATTATAGATTAATATAAATGTAATGTTGCGGGATTGGGAAATAAGATACAGTCAGGGGATTTCTTAAAACACCTAGAGCAGTTTGATGTGATAGGTTTGATAGAAACATGGATAGAAGGAAATCGATGGGAACAGATAAAGAAGCCAGAGAGATTTAAATGGAGAAGAGAGGCAGAAAAAATAAGTATGAGAGGCAGAGCAAGTGGGCTATTGTAATGGAGGTGAGAAGGAGGATAATAGAAAATGAATTTAAGGGACGTGGAAGGTAGGGATTGAGAGATAAGACAATATAATTAGGGAAACTCAAATATATCATGATAATAGCTTACGTGAATAAAGAATGGGTAGGAGTGAGAAAAATGATCGCGATTGGTTAGTAGTAATAATGGGAGATTGTAATGTGAGAACAGGAAAGTTAGTAAAATGTATGATAGGAATGTGTGATAGGAATACAAGATGAGGAATGAATGGTGAGAAAATCAACGGATAAAATAGTGAATAAGGAAGGAAAAAATGTTATGGATTGGTTGGAATACGAGAATACAACAGTGGGAACTGGAGGAAGGGATAAGGATGGAGATTTCAATGAAAGAGGTCATAGAAGAGATAAATAATATAAAAAATGGAAGTGCGGCTACCCCAGATGGGATTCCTGTGGATGTATGGAAGGTATGGAAGGTATGAGATAGAGATGGAGTGGAAGCGTTGACTAAAAGCCTGAATTAAATATGAAATGGAAGAAAAGAAATGCCCGAGGAATTGAAGAGAAGGGAAAGTGTTCCGGTATACAAAAAAGGGAATAGAAGTGATGTAAAAAACAATAGAGGGGTGACAATTATGAGTAGTATATAGAGGATGTTCGCAAGAATAGTTAACACGGTCGTTAATACAACAATATTTAGTTATATAATTAACCAAGATGTGAGTATGAGAATAATGGGATACTGATTATTCATATATTGGAAATCAGCATTCGACAAATTGGTAAGAAAGGAACTGTGGAGGAGAATAGAAGCTATTGGTATATCGGAAAAATTATGTGCGGTTATTAGGTGGTTATATGATATGACAAATGTAAGGTAGAGAGTGGGGGACGGGATGCCAGAATGGTTCGAAGTATGGAAGGGTGTGAGACAGGCTATTCAACATATATGTCGGATTTGGAGGATGTGCTGAAAAAGAGGCAATTAGAAGATGTGGTATTGTCATTGGCGTATGCAGACGATATTATGTAAATAACAGTGCAAGAGAGATAATGAATGGGATGATAGGTAGGGTGAATAAATACATGGAAAAAAGAGAATTAGGAGTAAATGTAAAAATAAAGAAAATAATGGTGGTAAGAAAATTAAGAAAATTATGGTGGTACGAAAATTAAGAAGGGTGGTGGAGATAGCAGGAAAGACGTGTTTAGTATTAATGGGGAAAGATTAGAGAATGTAAAAACATAAAAGTACTTGAGATATATGAGCAGGAAACGCAAAGGTGGCAGCTGAGGTATGTATGGGAGGAGAGGTTTGTGGAGTCAGTGAGAATGAGAATGAAAATATTAAATACGTGGTAAATATTATGTTGTATGGGGAAGAAGTGTGGGCAGTGAAGGGAAGGGTAGAGATAGAAAGAGTGAAAATAGGATACATGAAAAGAATATTAGGATTATAAAGAAGCACTCCGGGGGAAATAGTGATGCAGGAGATGCAGGACTTGTAAATAGTGATGCAGGAGTTGAATACTGATGCAGGAGGGGAAATAGTTATGCAGGAGTACAAATGTTGGCTAAATGGTGTAAAACAATTGGGGAAATATGAAAAAAAGTGATCATGGATGAAGAGGATAGATTAGTAAAAAATGTGTATACAGAAGTGATGAGTCAAGAAACCACAAGGATTGGAGGAAATGAATGGGTGTGTGTGTGTGAGAGAGAGAGAGAGAGAGAAAAAGTATACGTGAGGATGGTATAGTCGGGGTATGCATGGTATCGCAGAATGATAGTGGATGATATAAAAGTTGGGATGGAAGTGGAAAATAGAATGAAAGATGTGGAATTGCAGGAAAGAAATAGAAGGTTTAGAGAGAGTTTGTGTAATAAGAAGTATCAGTGGTTGTAAGAGTATGGCGGGTTAGCCAGGATATTTAGTAACGGATATACGTATACAAGAAACGAGAATCATAGCGAAGTTGTGTATTGGATGGGGTGAAATGATAGAAAACGTAGAATGTGTGGAAAAGAGGAGGAAGTATGGAAGCATTAGATAAAATCATGTGAAGGGATGATGTGGAATAGGAATGAAAAAGCAAGCAAAAAATTGGAGGATATATTTAGGACCAGAAGAAAAGAAAATGGAGATAATGAGGAAAATATGGATAAAATAGGTAGAAGCGATGTTTGAAAGGGGAATGAATGGAAAAAAGAGAAATGGAAGAAAATAAAATGCAGAAGAATGTGGGGAGTGGAGGAGGGCTAAAGAAGACAATGGGGAAAACGTTTTGTAAAGGTGGTTCCTTTCACCTTCATCCTTGCTAGACAAGAAATGAATTTTGTTTGTTTTTCTTCATATTTTTATTGAGGAACAAGTAATTATACAAGTAATAATTTAAATATAGAACTGGGTATAGATTGTAAATGTATGCCAATAAAAAGTTCTGATTTATAAACAACTTCAATATCGTACATCGCACCAGACTTTGTTACTAATTTTAACTAAATTCCTAGAAAACAAGAAACGAAAAGTAAAAATTAATAATAGATACTAGCTAACATCTTCCATGGTACAAGACGTCCACACTATCACCATTCCCCACATAATATTTTTTTGTCGTAACAGGTAGGATTTAAATAACAATAATATAACTCACTCGCCTATATAGCAATAATACTAACAACCTATACTGGCATAATTCAACTTTTCTTCCATACCATTGTTCACTCAATATAAATAATAGACTCCCAAGTTCTATATCTTTTTATGAATGAGCCAGATTCAAAATAATTTATTTGCAAAACTTTCATTCCCGGAACTAAATCATTACACAAATCTACAATTACGTAGAAATAAGTTTTAATATCTTTGTAATCTTTTAGTTTTCCGTTATTCAATCGGTGACTTATATTTTTTCTTAAATAGTCAGCCTCAAACGCTCTAATGATATCAGATTTTATTTGATCCCACGTTTTTGCTGGTTTTCGGGTAGAGTCTTAAACCAATAACTAGAATTACCCTTTAAATATCTTACAAAATTTATTTTTAAATTATTTGTCCAAGAATTATTACTGGCTCATTCTTCGAATGTGTTTCAAACTTCCAAAGCATCTGAAGAAGCTGGATCAAAAAATGATAGTGCCATACACTTGGACCTACTTGAACCTACTTGGATGATCTTGTTCAACCTCGCCTAAAGTTATATTACGACTAGATTTTTCTATACAACCGCTGCCCGAGCCGTCCCTGTCCCCAAAGCTCTCCAATTCCTCCCCTCCAACAACCGCCCAACAAGAACAACTGTTCAAAGACTTTTCCTTTAAAACCCTCCACTTGCATCACGCCAGACTCATCTTTAGTGTGTAGCAGTTTTCGTATGCCTTGTTCTATGGACTCATTTGTAAAAGTAGAATTAGGAGATTTCACCCTTACCTCCAGAATAAATGTATTCTTTAATCCTAGTTGGGCAGGATTACCCCTTAACCGACCAGTCCATCCTATGCCTCTTAATGGACTTCCGTACTTTACTGTGGTGACGTTTTTTTCCTGTTTATACATACTGTTTGCATTTCGCGGCCTAAATCATTTTTGTGTCCGAAAGTTTGTGAAATTTATCGAAGAAGTGCTTCTGATTTGTTGTCCAGAAAATTAGTGCAATGAGGGTCTCTAAATAAATGTAAACTTTATCAAGCAATAAAATCAAAATACTAAAATATATAAATTTCGAATGCTGATCGCAAAAAAATCAGATATTAATTTAACAACAAAAAAACCATAAGAAAAAATATTTTAAGGTACCATTGTTATTGTAGAATTTCGACTATAAAAACACGGTGCCTCCACCAAAATATCACATCCCGTGTAATACGGTAATGACATGGGTTCAGTTCATTTAAACTTAAGACTACTCGGAAAATAAATTAAGGAAATATTTAATTAGTTTGACAACACATAGTTTTCCTTATTTAATTGAAGGATAAGAAGTTTACCAACAATTGGTCTAAACATAACTCATTCTAATAACAGATTATGAGTAACCCTTCGACTTAATAAATAGAAATTAAAACTAGACGAAGTTAAAGTTAATTTGCAACAAAAAAGTGCTTAGTTTAATCTATGGAATTTAGACATTTTGTGATCAAGCCTTGTGCAGTTATTTAGATACAATAAATAATAAAAAGACATTACTTCAACTCACTGAATTTGATAGCTATGATTTATGGAAAGACTAAAGTTTAGCGAGAACTGATCTACATTACTTCTAACTTTCAATTGAGAGCTAATAGGCCCACGGCTAGTTCTTATATTATTTCGTTCAGCAATGTCCCCTATCAAAACCCCCAACTGATACTAGACATTGGAAAATTCCTTACAAAGAAATGGGGTTACTTCTGTTTCAAGACCGCGCGCGTATTTTCTTCCCTATAATAAATCCAGTGGGAATCTTTAATAATAATTACGGTTGTAAACTAATTGCGCCAACTAATGTATATTTAATTCAATCTTCTCCACCCGTACACATGTAAAAGGTTGCCATCTAATATTTAATATTTACTTAAACCCTTAAATTTTCGTTATGCTGCAATATGATTAAAAATCAAAACACAAATTCTTCATCAAATTCTTAACGAAAGCTCAAAGCACTAATTCATCTCACTCTTCCTCGAAAAGAGGAGAAAGGAACTAGCTTCATTGATTTGTTTTTTTATAAATCCCCTCTCCATCCTCTGCCATGCACCTATCCCAATTCTGAGCCACTTTCGTCTGTTTCTCAATCCATACAATTCCTACGCATCTCAGCGCTCCCAGAAATCTACACATACCATATATCCTACACAACCCTTATATTTTCGTTATGCTGCAATATGATTAAAAATCAAAACACAAATTCTTCATCAAATTCTTAACGAAAGCTCAAAGCACGAATTCATCTCACTCTTCCTCGAAAAGAGGAGAAAGGAACTAGATTCATTGATTTGTTTTTTCATAAATCCCCTCTCTATTCTCTGCCATGCATCTTTCCCAATTCTGAGCCAGTTTCGTCTGTTTCTCAATCCATACAATTCCTACGCATCCCAGTCCTCCCAGAAATCTACACATACCATATAACCTACACAACCTTTCATTCGTACCCATCCAAATCCTTTTACCTCTCTCCATACCCTGCAGCAAAACCCGATCAGTATCCTATCATCCATATTTATATCTTTTGCGGGGAAAAGATTGTGGGAGACAGAGAAGGGAAAAGAATAAGGGAAGAGGTGGGAAAGGGGGGACAGTGGGAGAGAATAGTATAAAATCTGAAAAAGGAGGGAGAAGGGAATACTGAATGTATTATAGAAAATAATGTATAGTATATTAAGTGTAGATTTAAGCTGTATAGTTTTGAGTTAGGATTGTATTATGTATTATAGAAGATTATGTATAGTATAGTATATTAAGTGAAGATTATGTATAGTATATTAAGTGTAGATTTAAGCTGTATAGTTTTGATTTAGGATTAAGTTAAATTGGGACTTAAATAGCGTAAAGCATAACTTTCTAGGTACTTATGATTTTGTATTGCAGTTAATTTCTTGGAATTTTTCTTTTTCTTTCTCATGTAGTGTAATTGATGTAAATTATGCCAATAAAGGTTATATCTATCTATCTATCTATATCTTTTGCCAAATATCTCGCTTTCGTTCCTATTCTTCGAACGTATTTGTACATCCCATTACATCTACACAATTTTAAACATTCCTCCCGTTCTTGCTTTTGCACGTCTTTTAGTTTCTCTGCCATTTCTTATAACCACAAATTCCCCTTCACTTAGTTTCGTTTTCCACCATTCCATGGACTATCCTAATCTCTCATAAACATTTTCTCTATCCCACATTCAGACACTCCCATGAACCCCTATATTAATTTCATTATTATATTCGTCATAAACACATTTCATCTCTCTCATTCTCTCTCTTTCTCTCTCTCTCTCTCTCTCTCTCTCTGACATTTCAGTCATCACCTTCCATTTATATTTCACCATTTTCACACAAAATAATTTCACTCGGTCTGGATCCTTCTAATCCAAGCATATGCTTTAATAAACGCATTTGCATACACTCCATTTCTATACGTTCTCTCACCACACATACTTCCGCACCATACATTGTTCACACATCCATTCAAAATCAGCAACCTCATTCGCATAGAGTTCCCAAATTTACTTTCCCGTGCGCATCTTAATCTTTCTGCAGCAATCCTTGCTTTCTTACATATAATTGCAATATGCTCCTTGTGTGACACATTGTTTTGTAAAACACATCCTATGTATTTGTACCTTTTCACACACTCAAGTTGCTGAATCTCCATAAAGAAGACATCCATTCCACTATATCTTCCTCCTCTTTTGCATGCCGTTAACTCTGTCTTTTTTATATTAACAACCAACTTTCCTAGTTTCATATCAGTATTTACTAACTATTCCAAGCATCTCCTACATATCTTATCTGTCAAACATACATTGTTATCAACATAAGACATTGTCCATCGTCATTGCCACTGCCACATCATCACACCCATATAAGTAATCACATAATTTTTGTTACACCTTTTATATACTGGAGCGATTTCTCCCCTCTTATATTCTTCGGACATTCCACCTGACGTCTCAAGATCTCATTCAATCTTCTCACTATCGCTCTTAAAGCATTTTCATTCCTGCACTCTCAAATGTCGACAGCATCCATCTGGCCTTGCACAAATATTTTTCTTCATTTGTCTTATTTCCCTTATCAATTCCTCAACACTAATATCTTCGCACTTATTACATATTTTTGTATCCACCTTTCTATCCCTTTCCTCTCTTCTTTCCACACCCATTTCATTCTTAATTTGTTTTCCCATTCGCTCTCCCATTTTCCCGCAACTCTGCCCCTTTTCCTCAAATAGTTCCATAACTCGCACTCTGTTTTTATAGCCTTCATCTCTTTCATAGCTTTCTTCTCTAATTTAATTCTCTTCTCTACTTTAAAGTCCTTCTTCTATGCTTCCATTAATTGTGTATATTCTTCCCAATTTAAAACTCCTTCTCTTACTTTTCGTAAAGCTTCTCTTACTTTGTTTTTTAAAAATAGTCGCACTTTTCACTGTATCTACCTTTTCCAACATTCAATATTTTATCCGTATCCACTTGTTTCCACATCCTTAAATTACTTTGGATCTTATATTCTGTAGCATCTGTATCATTTATACTATCCCAATTTATATCCTTGAACTTAGTTTTACATATTTGTTCCCTTATTCCAACTGAAAGTACCAATAGATTTCCACAGGAAAGTGGTCTGAGTCAACCCCATCAGCTACAATTACACCTCTAATTGAATCTCTTGAAGACTCATCTATTAAAAGTAGTGCTATAATAAACAACTTCTCCATATCCCCTAGACGTAAATTCTCCATTCCAGTCTCCATGGATGCACCCATTTCCAATAATTAAGTTCTCTTCCTCCATCCATTACAAAAATCTCTCTCTCTCTCTCTCTCTCTCTCTCTATCGCTCTCTCTTACTTCAACATTTCAATCACCAATAATCATTAACATATCATACTTCTCGTTCATCATTTAACTACACTCTCAACCTTTTCATAAAGTCCTTCCACTCACTCTTCGCATACACGAAAATAACCAAGCATCTTTTTTCCTATAAACATAAAAATTTCTTCATACCTATCCTGTATATCACCTCCATACATTCCCCTTTTCACACCTGTCACTATACCACCACTCGCTCTATCCTACTTACTTGCTTGTTTCAAACTCCATACATATCCTGGAGGTACCCCTTTTTACCTCTTCCCATCCATTTCTCTCCACTCAAGTTTCTATTAATCCGATCCAGCCCAACTTCGAAATATAATAGTTGATTATATTCTACGGCATGCTGAGGGCACAGGGCTAATTACTCACTATAACCTCAGTTGATGGACTTCAAGATCTCGTAAAAAATTAGAACCTTTCTTCTTAAAACCTAATTAATCTTATTTCAATATAATATCCACGCAGGTTCAATATAGTATATCCTGTACCTGGAACTTAGATATAAAGCAAAAAGAATCAGCAAAGACTTTGGAACTAAAATGTAGAAACTTGCAGTCTTATAATTCAGATGGATGTTCCATAGAGGCAACCTGTAAAATATCAATGATTAATCCTCGCAAAGATGATTAATTTCTCTCCGGAAATCCCCGGAAAGATGTTTAAGAGCAACAACAAGTTTGTTTCCGCCGACCATTTAGTTAATAATAAGTAATAATAACTAGTTAGTAATAATAAAAAGTTATAAATTTATAAGTTAATAATAATAATGTGTAATAATAATTTGGTGCATGATTTTACTTCTAAACTGGCAAAAGAGATTACTTTAAATGTGGTACGCAGCGATTTTCTCCTACTCTACGGTATCTTTTCGTACAATAACTATAAAATGCTTTAGTACCCACCTTACTTTACCTGCTACGAAATGAAATTATAACCCCTCGTTTTCCTACACTGTTTAGAATAAAACACAATACTTTACAATTCCTAACGTGGTGCGTACCTTTCAAATTAATTTATAAATTTATCTAGATAGTTAACTATAATGCACAACCTTTAACAATCACAAATGGTCTTCTATAAATCAAGGCTGATTAAATAAAAGACATAGATAAACTTTAATGATGGTTAATGTTATATGCAAATAAACAATAATTATTCGTACATTCAGAATAAATAACGCCTCAACAAAATTATAAAATAAAATAGTATTTGTGTGGAATTACTGTGTGAAAATAGATTAATAAAAATCGCATTCAACTTTCGTCAAATATATTCCCAAATTATTTATACCTTTTTTTACTTACAGTTTCTGTCATTCCTGCCATCACAAACGTATTTCAGATCACATACTGTTACCTTATTCCTGCATTTCACTTTAGTTTATTTTATCTCAATAAATAAACTTGTAGCCTAATCAATTTAATTTATTTTATTCAAAGAATTCAAACTTAAATAAATTATTTAATTATTATCAAATACTGTACTTTACTATGCCGCATATCTTATTTTCGACATTAATGTAACTATTTCATTTATTCATGATTTCATGGAATAAATTATAATTTAATTTAATTTATGACTTTATTTTCAAAACGCTGACCGACAATGATTCACCCTACAACTTTTTCTATTACCGACCGTTTTTTCTGTGAGAGCTGTGTGTCTTTTATTCATCTCTTAGCGCCCCATAGCTATCTCGCCACGGCACCTGTGTGCTTTCTCGTATTATCATGCAACATCGGTTGGTGGCCATAGATTAGGTAAATAAATTTGATGTAATTAGATACAATAGAGTTTAATTAACGACAAAGTTGTTGTACATTTTAATTATGAAACTTATTTACGGTAAAACAACCTATAGACGACTGACTGCCTTTTTTCTAACTAATTCGTGTAGCAAACAAAGTATAGCGTACGAAGAACTAAATAACAAGTATACATTTCCTCGTTACAATATGATAGTTGGGAACTAAATAATTAAAGTAGTAAGTAATTAAATATTTTCTTTTTTTTCAAACTCATTAATGTGGTTCATGTTTTTAATCATTTGAATTTTAATAGCCGCTGCCTTTTAAGAAGTTAACGTAATAACACTAACATAACATGACAATAAATGCGACTACTAGAATTCACATTCTAATGTAAAACAAGCATTCCAATGTTAAAATAACATCTTTTCCTATATCCAGAAGTTTACTGCTTGAATGGCTTTTGGAAATGGTGTTTTAGATATTAAACGAATAAATTTCGTTCAAACTATCCATTTGGTTATACAAGTGAAACGAATATTTAACATAAAATAAAATACAAAAATGGAAATTAATCTGAACACAAAATACCAACTGAAAATAATTATTTACTACATTTGTTTAGGCATTTAGACTTATTTTGTCAATACATTCAATTATTACTTCTCATTTAAATACAAGGGTGGTTTGACATAAATCTAGCCTTCGATACAGAGCGTTACGTGACGACGAACGTCGTATTGATTTTGACATCTGCCATCCAACACTAGACGTCAATTAGTTTGGCAAAAAGAGCAATTAGTTTGGTTTTGACAGCTGCCGGAAGCAAGCAACTTTTGTGTCTTATTAAAAATGGAAAAAGTCGAAAGATCACCTGCGGAAGGCATATACAATCAGTGGAAAACTGAAAAAAGGAGTCGACAAGAAAGTTGTGATATTTTATGTATAGGTCAAGGAAATAGAAAGAACAATGAAAAACGACATTGGGAAGACATGTCTAGCTGTGTAAAAACAAAATATTGACGAATTGTACAAGGCTAACTGGAGTGCAAAAAGAAGCAGCAATGTCAGAAGGAAATATGGAGATGAAAGAAGAGTTAAGTAATCTGAGAGAGGGAATATCACAAAAATTTGAAGACGTGAGTAGAAGCCTGGAGGAATTCATAAGAGTGAAAGAGTTCAATCCGATCAAAGAGGAAAACAACGTGAAGTTACCAAAGCTAACGATTCCGAAATTTGACGAGAAATATGAAAACTGGCCGACATTCCATGACATATTCAATAGAACCATTTATGAGAGTTTGTCCTTGAGAGAATACAAAATATTTAACTACGTTTTTTCTGATGAACATAGAAGATTAATCCAATATATGCCTATAACGGAAAGTAATTATGAGACGTGTCCGAAAATTTTAAAAAGGCGTTACGAGAATCTTAAGTTAATGTTAGCCGTATATGTCAATAAAATACTAGATCTTGCACAAGTGAATGAAGAAAATTCGTAATTGAAAAGTTTGCATGATACAACGACAGAATGCCTAGGGCCAATAAGTAACTTAGAAATAAAATCGTGTTGTCACGTTTGAAGTTAAACAAACTTTTTTGAAATATTCCAGGAACAATAAAAGATAGGAACATTCAAATAAATTTTATTGTATAGGCCACATAAAGGTCCTTAGCTTTTGGCCTATACAATAATATTATATCTAGTCTATGTAATTCGGTATTTTATTTCCTTTTATATTAAATTGAAATACTGAAAGTACAAAAATTTATAATTAATGTAATATTTAAAAATATATTATATGAATTATCTTTAAATAGAATTACAAGGGCTAGCAAAATGTAAAAAAATATACAGAGTGGTACAATATACAGGGTGGTAAAAAGTGTTCGAAACAATTTTTTATTGGTCAAAATCGGTCAAGTATATTCAGTTGCTCATACTAGCAGAATTGAGGTCCCTTAGACTTACATACGTTCCCCAACTTATTTATACCAAGATATTTAGGGTAGTACACTTTATCTTTCAAGGTGAAATTACTCCGGTGCTATGACGTGCCACTTTATTAAACTTCCTTAATCACTTAAGTAATACAGGAACTTTCTACGCATAAAACATCATTAAAATCCTTCTGAGAAAATGGACCTCAAAGTTTACAAAACAAAAATCATCCTGTATATATGTTAAAATGTGATTTTTGAAAAAAATATTTCAAATAAAATCAAAGGACCTTTATGTGGCGTATGCAATAAAATTTATTTGAATGTCCTATCTTTTATTGTTTCTGAGATATTTCAAAAGATTGTTAAATTTCATTTTAGTTAAACTTCAAACATATATACAGGGTGTTTTTGTTTTGCAAACTTTGCGGTCTATTTTCTCAGAAACTTAACGAAGGATTTTAATTAACTTTTTTGTGTCGAAAGTTCCTTTTATACTTAAGCGATTAAGCAAGTTTAAAAAAGTCGCACATCATACGACCGGAGTAATTTGATCTTGGAAAAAAGAGTACTACCCTAGATATTTCGGTTCCTATGAAAGTATGAAAAATGAAAGTCGAGGAACGTATGTAAGTCTAAGGGACCTCAATTCTGCCAGTATGAGTAATGAATATACTTGACCAATAAAAAATTGTTTCAAACACTTTTTATCACCCTGTATATTTTACCACCATAAATTTTTTTATAAATTTTGCTAGCCCTTGTATTTCTATTTAAAATGATATGAGCTGTTCGCGCCGTAAGCAAATATGGGGAACCGGGGATTCATGGGTAGGCGGGGGATTCATGGGTTAGACTAATGTTGTTTTATTTACCCTAAACACTAAAACTTTTGTTGTATGCAAAATATAACAAAACGTAGGACTTCCAGTATATGAAAGATGTGGTGGCAATCACGTCGACGAATTTTTGAAGTTTTGTTTTTGAACAATATGTTTTATGTAATATATACAATGTGTATCATCTTTGTCACGATTATTATTGATATTACCAACATTATTTTAAAGATTTTTGGAACAGTTTAATGCAATTTCCCATCAAACTTTATTGGTCACAATTCTTAAAAATAAAAGTCCGGAGTTGGAGCTTCCCAGAATTGATAAATCTATGTGTCCTATATCGCATTAACTTTGTTCCATTAGTCCAGCTTTAATAGGAAGCGAGATTTTGGCAATTTTCAATTAATGCCCTTTCGGCGTGCGTGAAACGACCAAAATGTGTTTTCTAGGGTGAAGGATTAATCGTAGCGCTCTTGCCGGAATTGTTTCCACTTTGCTTCTCGGAGCTACATGAGGGTCTAATTCGATGATAAACCATCAACATCTGAAGACATCTATATTTACCTCAAAGGTAGGAAATTTATGTATTAACATTTAGCATCGTGAAGTATTTACGTAACTTCAAATTTATATACGTAACCTCAAATGCTTTGTAATTGACGTAGGGTGACGATAATATACGAATATGGTTTACGAATGAGCACGTGGCCGGTGTTTACATATTTATAGCTCGTGTATTATTATTTATTACTATCAAATAACCTCAAATGATCTGTCATTGATGTCGAATGACGACAATATACAAATATGGCTGACGAACTACGATGTATCGAGTGTTTAAAAATTTAGTGCGATAATAAAAATATTACCTAAACAACAGGCTCCACCTCCCGCCAAATACAAAGCGCTGTAGGCAAGCAATGACGCAGAATTATGCCTTACCCACCCCTACATACAAATTTCGCATACACCTGTTTAAAACACTGTTAGCTTTAATTGCATCAAGTGAGAACGACTGGGCTAGACATACTGCTCAGATGAGACGGAGTACAAATTTTCACCCATCGTAGAGGTGCAGGGGACACTGATCTTTTTCTAAGACCTACTCTATGCAGCATAAACTAATTTAAATGCAAGTATGTACCCACATTTAATTTAAAAATCTAATTACTTTAGGAACTACCAATATAGCGTTAAAAAACAATATGAATAACAAAATATAACCTTAAAATGTTTGTTTACTTTCTTATCAATACGACGATATATGAAGATATAGGAATAATGAGCAAAAAAAATGTCCGAGAAGCGACCTCTAGGCATTCACTAATATTTTAATACATTCGACCAAATACGTAATCGGAATAGCGAATGCTTTTGACCTTACTGAGCAAAAGTGCCCGAGAAACATTCATCAATATTTTAATACATTCTATCAGATTAGTAATCGGAATAGTGAATGCGGCCTGAACCTTACTGAGCAAAAAATGACGGAGACACACCGGTTTTCATCACAATAAATTGAACAATTGAAAAATAATAATTTCCATCACGTGACTCAATCACTTTTAGCATTCAGTTATTATTTTTTTAATTATGACACAAGCTTTAAATCAATTATTTTCCAACCCTGCATTACCTATATACGAACTATAAAACGGGACCTAAAACCGAATGAAATTACTGTAACAATCAATATTAATTTTTCGTATTAACTCGACCTATCGTATATATAACGTATATTGTTTACAAGTTCTATAGCACAAGTAACGATTATGCAATTAGCAACAAAACAGAACAACAACGCGATGAAATAACAAAAATTAGCTCTCTAATTACGATCCACTCTAATTGAATTTTTATCGTTTCTGTTTGTTATCTTTTTTTTTGTATTGTTGTATTATTCAATATTCAACGCATGGTTTCGTTTTTATTGATATTATCGTAGGTTTACACCTACTTATAGAAACGTCTGAAACTTATAATATTAGCTGATTTTTAATTTAAAATAAATCTTATTAGAGAAATGTTTAAATTTGAATCATGATTGAGATTAGATGTTTTATTGTTTGAGTTTTACATTTTAAATCTGTTCATTTAAAAAGAAAAAAAAATCGGTTGGTTAGTTAAAATTTAATATCCAGTAAAGAGCCATTTTATGCTTCATCGTCAGGATGAAGCATCATGTAAAAATTAAATGAAAATAGTGGAATAATGCCTAGAATTTATTTTTATAAGTTTAAATTTTTTAGTTTTTCATAATTGTCTAATAATTCATTTAATTTTGAATTTACTGGCCTGAGGTAAAGTTGGCGCGTGGAAATCCAAGACAACCAAAACGTAGGATCTGTAGTGCGAGCTAATCAGGATACTGAAAAAATGTTGGTTACCTGGATGCAAGATAACAACCCAACAAACTGGTTGAAAGACCTACCGTTTATACACTTCATGAAAAATAGAGCTCTGTACTCTGGTATTAAGCAATAGCCATATCGGGCTATGTTTGATATTGAGTCTAGAGTAGGGCTCACAACTACAAGTTTGCTTCAGATTTTATTAATGCAATAAATGATGCACCCTATCTTCAGAGAGTTATTCACCAAATCAATTCAGAAACTAGCGAATCGTTGAGGTTTGATGTTGAAGAGTCCACGTCAACAAAAGAACGTTAGCAAAATTTTGTTAGCTGGAAAATAAGCCCATAAACGTTTAAAAAATGAAATAACTTTATGTTAATCTTCATCATCCTGTTGAAATAGGTAATTACAGAGTCATAGCGACTTCAGATGTGCATAGGTCAAAAACGAAATTACGAAATATCATCAGAGTCGTGCTCGAAACAAACCAAGAAGGCCTACACTGTGGCGCTAGGCATGCTGCCTTAGAGGAAGGTCAAGGATTTACGCGTTATGTATGAAAAAAGACCTGCAACACGATTTTTCTGCAACAAAAACGCCAAATTATGTAACTCAATATGTCACGACAGTCAGTCTTGCATAAATAAATAAAATGATAGTTATATTAATATTTATGTATGAGTATATTTTTAAATAGGTTTTTTGTTGTATACGCAATAGATAATTAAGGTGTCACGCCAGTGTACCTATTTCATAAATTTTTTTTATTATTTATTAAAACTATAAATTCCATTTCGTTTTATTTAATTTAGTTCTTAATTACAATTTTAATTAAGTTCGGTGCTAAGGAACTTAATATGTTTAAATAGACTGCACAAGATAAAGCAATTTATTCAATTATATGAATTAATTATTTCAATTACAAATATTTAGGTTTAAAACATATAAATATTTAGCTTCTTTATTGACTCAAAACGGGTCATGTAAAGATCATATTGAGAACGTCACTAACAAGACGAAAAAAGTTATAGAGCGAATGCGGATGGTATGGGAGCGAAAGTGTGGGAAGTCTGTGAGGATGAGATTGATGATTATGGATGTGTGTATGAATAATAAAATTATATATGGGGCTAAGATATGGTCTGTTGATGAAATAGAGAGGATGGATAGAGGTCATATAGGATGTGTGAAAAAATGTTAGGCTTGGATAGGAATACTAGGAATGAGATTGTCTTACAGGAGATTGAAAAGCTCAAATTATGGATAAGTGGAATAAAAAAATGGTGAATTTTGAGGTGAAGGTATGGAAAGATGAAGGAAGAAGATTGGTTAGGGAAGTATACTTGGAAGGAATAAAGAATGGGGAGCGAGAAGGAAGTGAAAATGTATGGATTGTGTGTAGTAAGAAGGTGAATATGAGAATTGTATTGTCTACGGACAGATTGTTCGAAAAGATGATTGGAAGAGAAGATGCAATGAGTGAGCTTATAGAAAGAATGATGTGGAGAAGCAAGAGCGATTGGCAAGAATAAAAGTAAACAGATATAACAGTGAATATAAATGGATTATGGATGAGGGTGGCATGAAAAGATATTAAGTTTGAGGAATTATTATGCAAGAGAAATGTATTGTTGCAAAGTTTAAGAGGAGGATGGAAATGACTATTGGGCCACAGTGAGAATATGTGGAACAAATGAAGAAATATGGAACCATGGATAAAAATGGATAAAATGATAAAAGAGTGTGAAGAGATTGAATGAAGTGAAAGAGAAAAGAAATCGGAAAAAAACTGAAGATTAACTTTAGGAGAGGTGGGAATGGGTTTATAAATTATGAGAAGGATTAAGGTTGAAACAAATTTAAAAAGAAATAGGTAAAAGAGAGAAATAGCTAATCCAATGCTTATTTTTTTATATTTGTTTCATTTAAATTTATTTTCGTCTATGTTGAACAATTCTTTTTTTAACGTACTTATATAATTATAATACAATAATGAGAAGAGAATTAAGAGGGAGTTAAATAGAAGAAGGTGAAGGGGAAATAAAAATGGAGATAAGGGTTAGGAGTATGGATGAGATACAGGAAAAATAAGTGCTAGAAAATATGAAAACGGTGGTAGAGAATGATGAAAGGGTGTGGCGGGGGTGGAGAGGGGTGGGGCAGATGTAAGTAGAGGAAATGAAGGAAGTGAGGATTATACAGATAAGGAAAAGAACAGTGAAAAAAATGCTGTCATCTTAAGCTTCCCCTAATTTTTTGCAAGTGGTCTGAAACTACCGTCTAACTGCAACCATCTCATTTCTTCCCTTTCATTAAAAACGTACACAAAATACGCAAAACTTCTATAGTAGAACTAATAGAAATAAATACTTCTAATTTTTTATCATCTTAGAATATTCTTATAATTACAACTTATCAAAATAATTTTCAACAAATCGAAAACAAATATTAAATACCTTATATTTCCGTTGCGTATTTGAGTTCGTCATAGAATAGATTTTTCAGAACTTACCTGAAAGAGAAAAATATGTATTAAATATTTTAAACATTTAGAAGTTAATTTTGTATGTAAAATTAAGTTTCACCATATCAGTTTGTCTTCTACAATGTACAATGCACAGATATGGGAAGCCTAGTTGCTCTAATTGAATAGTGATACGACTTTACCCAAATCTGTAATCGCTTGTAGATAATGATAGTTGAGTGATAATACAACTTTTTAAAATAAATGAATTAATTAATTGCAGTTGTTATAATTTGAATAACTTATTGAAGTTATTTAAGTAAAACTAGCTTAATTTAGATTAATTTGCTAAAGTCTTTTACTTAATTTAATATATAAAAATATGAGACCGAGACAAGTTTATCAAGCTTGTGGAAAAGATAGCTGTGACGAAGTTAGATGACACATAAACTATGTTTATAATTAAATAAAAAATAAAGTCATGTCTACTTAAAGTGTGATCATAAATTAATTAAGTATTTTATTGCGCTTTACTTATCATTAATAT
>WYDF02010108.1:0-13696 GCA_009867245.2 Adranes taylori
GGCCGATTGGTCGATAATTCTCCAGCTTGGTTATATATCTTTTTTATGCAGTAAGACTACTACATTTGTCCAGTCTTTGAAGATTTTACCTTGTTCAAGGCATTTATTAAACAGTTCCCCAATCGTATAATCAATTCATCGCCTCCAAACTTAATAGCTTCGATGGGTATTCCATCTGCTCCTGGACTTTCTGTTTTTTATGTCAAGGAGCGCGGCTTTTATTTCTCTAAGCGTGATGTCCAGCAATTCTTCCGACCCTACGTTCGTTATTTGGGGTCTTGGCTCCACAATTTCTTGTGTCGGCTGCGCTTTTACAGAAGCGTACAAATGTCAGTAGAACTCCTCTGCAATGGTGAGTAGTTGTGCTCGATTTGATTTGATAGCTCCTGTTTTATTTCGCCATTTAAAAATTTCGTTTCTCGAATTTACCAACTTTGATCTCAAAACCTTCATGCTCTTATTTTTCTCGATGAGTTTGGCGGTCTGCTCGACATTCTATCTTCGCAGGTCTGCTCTGCACTTCCTATTGATGAGTCTCTTCAGGTCTAGATACTCAACCATACCTCTCTTGTCTGTCCCTATTCATTTCACTTCTTCTTTCTAATATGGATTCTGAATCGCTACTGAACTTTTTTACTACTCTCTCTCTCTGTACATTTACAATTTGTTTCCAGAAACCCTCGGATACTGCTTACAATCTTTTGATTCAGATTATCCAATGCCATATTTCTCGTATTCATGCTGCCTAACTTTTCCCTCATTTCATTTATGAACATTTCTTTTGTTCTATAAAGAATTTTCTGCCCGTTATCGCCCGTTTTTTTTTTTTACCATTTTTGACCGGGCTACTTTGGTGCTGATTCCAACTTTGACTCTCACCATTGGGTGGTCGCTTCCAGTTGTGAATTTATTCAGTACAGTTACGTTGTGAACAATGTTCTTGTTCTTAGTCAGGATGTAGTCTATTTCATTCTTTGTGACTCCATCTGGACTGATGCAAGGCCATTTCTTTTGCTTTTTGCCTGAGAAAAAGGTGTTAGCTGCAAATAATTTTGTTAATGAAGGTAGTTCAATAGCACATCCCCTCTTTCATTTCTTCCGTCGAACCCATACTTTCCAACAGCATTCTCGGTTTCATCCTCGCGTCTCCATAGTTTTGCATTATCCATTAGGTACGGTGTTCGGTTCTCTTCTATCGCTTTGAAAATATCTTCATAGAACTCTTCCACTTCTTCGTCTTCTGCGTTGATGTAGGTGCGTACACCTGGACACTTTTAAAACTATACTTGTTGTTTCGTTTGAGGCACACATATATTACTCTATTAGAGATACTCCGGAGGTGACATGTGTTTGGTCCATCTTCTATTAATGAAGAGACCAACTCCTCCAATCAACACGTTTTCATTTCTTTTAAGGTAGACTTCCGAATGACGAAGCAGCAGACGACAGGTTACAATGGCACTTGCAGTCAGACGATAGGTGCTGTCAATCTACATTCCGAATCCAGCAGCAGTTACAGCGCGGCATGCGTTATTATTGGATCTATCCTTCGATTGCCTTGTATTTGTGATTGTGATATTCGGAATGGATAAAAATATAGCTGTATAAATTTTATTAGAAGAAGAGGAAGACTACTTGTTGCATTTCCTTCATAAAAGAGTACTACCGTGCCAGTGCCAGTATTACTGTTATATAAGAGGCTCCTACGAAACATTGATAAAAAGACACTTAAAATAAGGATGAAAAAGAATTCAGGGTTTATTACCGGCTCAATAAAAGTCAGTTTCATTTTGTATTATCATTAATTTATTCAGATCTTTTACCAAAAACTACGAGTACAAGGAATGTAATAACGGCTGAAGAAAAATTATTTTTAACATTAAGGTAAAGTATAAGATAATTTAAATTAATTAACTTTTTTTCATTCTTAATTATCAGAAATACTAAATTAATGAGATTTAAAATTAATGATTACTAAATGAATTATTATTATAATGATTACTAAATGGATCGATTCTCTAGGGATAATTATGCACAATGTCTAGTATCGGCACTAAAGATATGTCTTGTGATACAGCAGCTTCACGTATCAATGTAGTTGGCGCCAAGTAATTACTATTTGAAGAATAAATATAAAACTCTGTATATTCACTTGAATTACTTGCGATGTTTGTTGTTACTTCTGGGGATGGTGTAGGATTACTATGCGAGTCGTAAGTACTTGGGAAAGAATTCTCAACAGCCATCACTTCGTAATTGGTAAGAACTCGAAAAACATCTTGCTTTGCTTTAATTTGTAGTAAAGGTCTCATCTCTGATATGGGTAGCAAAAGAGCTCATCTCCCTGACTTTTTTGGGTTATACTTAACAAAAGCAGCTGACGTGATTCGTCCTTTGCACGAAGATGGCCAAGTATATTATCGTGATATTTGACGTGAGGACGCTTTTTTCGCTTATCTTGCTTGTCCTCTTTGCGGGGAGGTAAACATTCGTTGTCTTATGAATGCGAAGAATTAACGGTAGTATCTTCCTGCGGAATGTTGACCGATTCCGATACATTTGCTCCGCCGGTAGATTTTTGCTTACCATCATCGTCAGGGGCGGAATCTTCAACGTTACTAATTCCAGGTCTCGATTGAGCTATTGTATCCAAGAAGGAAATCGGTATGTTTTCCATTTGGTGCGACTATTTTTCGGAGCTGCAGACCCAGTAGTTATTTTATTTCGTCGTTTAAAATGAACATAGCCATCTCGTGTGCTTTTCCATTGTCTTTTACAGCTCTCATATAACATTTATAAACGTAAACAATCTGATAAAATTCAAACGTTATTTGTTAATGTTATGGTATTGCTTTGGTTTCTAGATTTGTGGTGACAGGAGAAAGTTTCGCATTGTTGACATTTACGTATCGCATATCAAGCTGTTATATTTCACGAATTGTAAAGCAAGTATTACATTTACTACGAAAGAAACTTATGTCGATTGCTATGCCACCTCCTACGAAAAATAACTTTAAACAAATTGAAAAAGATTTTTAGGAAAAGTGGAATATACCAAACTGTGTAGGTAGTATAGACGGCAAGAACGTACGTATAAAATTACCACATCATAGTGGGTCACCGAGGGAAATATCCCGCAAGAATTTCAACATTCCCGATCCCACGAATTTACCGGGAAGAAATTAAATTTTGCCTCACTTTCTTATAAGAGACGAAGCTTTTGCTCTTAGCTCATATATGATGAAGCCATATTCTCGAAGAGTAGCAGCAGCTGACCACCAAAAGGAAATTTATAACTACAGGCTATGTCGTGCCCATCGAGTTTCAGAAAATGCGTTCGGGTTATTATGTCAGGTTTTCAGAGTTTTCTATACTCCTACAGCAATTTTACCTGAAACTTGTAATGACTTGATAATAACTGCATGTTGTTTATACAATATTTTACGCGATGTCTATCTGGAAAATAATAATATGCCGTTCTATCGTCCCCAGGAAGAAAATGGGACAAATTTGAATATGGTCAGAATGGCAAGTGGTTTTGCAAACAAACACGGTTTCTGGGTGCCAGATAAACTCAAAGACTATTTTTCTCTCAACAAAGTGAAGTTTTGTGGCAAGAGCACATTGTACACAATAATCAATTTGCATTACTTATGTAATAGAATTGTTGTAAACAAATTCCACTTTGTACCATGCTTAATAAATAATACGTTTTACTTACTGGTTGTATTATCTGTCACTAGTTGGTCTTTCTATCCCGCATTTTGTAGTTCAAAAATAGGAGGTCTTTCAGACACCAGATAAACAAATAATTCAGTTTCTTCGTCTGTAAGCTCATCCATGATGTCCAACGACAGCAAAAGTAATCTGCATGCACGCGACTGCCCTCTGCTGGTCAACTGCACTATGAGTCACAACCTGTCGCGCAGCATCTGCTGCTTGACCTCGGAAATGCGTCCATATAAAATGATAGTGCAAAGTCCTGCCATCCGCCGCCGTATCAAGTGCCGTTGTAACCTGCGGCTGCCGTATGCCGTCTGATGCGTGCTTCGAAAGTCTACCTTTGTAGTAAAATGTATGCCTCATCCGTAATTTTAAGCAGGTTTCTACCCACTCCTCTTCCGTCACCCCCACCGTTGTACGTCAGCTTTTCACCTGTAGCCCTGGGCAGGATTGCTCGTTATACCCTGAGCACTTGGGTGCCCAACTGAACTTAGCCGTTACCGAAGTACCGTTGCCCAGGTCTGCCACGAGAAGGCGCCAGTTGAGAATTGCGCAAGTGAACTTAGAGAAGGTGACTCTGGTGTCCGCTGGGCCAATACATTTATTACAGTAAAATAACTTTTACGTTGAAAACTCTCTATTCCGTCAAACCGCCCCTCTCTACTTGAAATCATGTTGATTTCTATCTTTCACATACCGTATATATATATACGTAGTACGTAAGATGTTCCATTATCAAATGGCTTTCGGCTAGAGTATCGTTTTGAGAAATACAATAACTAAAGTGACCAAGAGAAAACCCCTGGAAATTATTTTGATAATCGTAGGACGACCACCAGATGGCGCAAATAAGCACCAAAAAGCAAAACGCTTACAGTAAAGTTTTATAAAAATATGCCAAATTAAATTTTCGGCGAATTTTACATATTTTTGACAAAAAATTTTTATGATGACAATATAAGATGTGTCATATTTTTTATTATGTCATGTAGCACAAAAATGCTGACAATATTCTAAGCATATTCTATGAATACGCTATGTTCTCATCATATTCTTGGGTCATTTTTAGCAATTTGAATCCTAAGTCCGGTTCTCCTTAATCGAATTTTGCAAACTGATACTGTCAACATTGTAGGACCATCAAACATTGGATTTTTTTTAATTACACAATAAACGTTTATTCGGGTTTAAAACATTCTGCTTTTAAAACATGTAAAATAGCCTATAAGAAAATTTTAAAGGTTTTTTTATGTGGTCCACAATCAAATTTTCATTCGCATTCAGCTAAACGATTTGGTCACTCCTAATTTAGTACATAAGTTAATTATTTTTGCTGCTAACTCTCCAATTTATTTTGAGCTCCTTTGACACAAAATATTCTTGAAAATAGTAAAACATGCTTTGTTTTTCTAAAACTGTACTTTCCAATTTGATCAAAATATAGTCAAATATTTTACTAAAATTGCTATATTTAAAAAAATGTATAAATTAAAATATGCTACGAATTTTTTAAGTATATGTAAATTAAATACACGTAAGAATTTTAAAATATTCACAATATTATAAATTAAAATCAGCTATGGATTTGAAATTTTAAATTAAAACCTGCTGTACATTTCAAAATAGTATACATTAAAAATATAGAATATATTTCCATTAAAAACTGCTATGGATTTTAAACTAGTGACATGCTATAAATTAAATCTCCTACAGATTACAAATTAAAGCTAATCTAATTTCTTCTGAATCGGATATCCGTGAACCGTTACATGTTTCTTCAATAACGCCTTCGTAATGAATTTATTATCGCAAAATTCACATTTATGCGGCCGTTCACCGGTATGATATCGCATATGAATAGTGACCGAACCTCGTTGCGAGAAGGTCTTTTCGCATATTGTACAACTGTACGGTTTCTCTTTAGTATGTACTCTGGAATGAATAAGTAACTGCTGTTTACTAACAAAAGCTTTAGCACAGGTATCGCAAACAAACGGTTTACGTCCCTTATGAATATTCACGTGTATCTCGAAAGCTGCCGGAGAATAAATTACTTTACCGCAAACATAACAAACATAAGCGGATGTATGATTGCCTTCATGCATTTCAACATGTCGTCGAAGATTTGCTTTACTAGCTAACACCATATCGCAATAATTACATGTCAAATCTTCTTTTAAAATATTTTTTATTTTACGCCCATGTGCTTTGAATTGATGGTATAACATTCTACTATGCATTGGAAATTTCATATCGCACGTATCGCATGAATACGATTTGATCTGTCGATGAACGTAATCTTTATGTTTCTCCAATAATTTCTCATTTTGAAACTTTTTATCGCAACAATCGCATTCATGTACTTTCTTTTCATGCACATTCTGATGATGCCATTTCAAACTACTTGCCTTCATCTTTAAACCGCATAGGTCGCATGCCACAACCTCTTGTGTATGGGAACGTTCATGCTTCCTAGCCATCCATGGTAGCCGACAAAGTTTACCACATATCTTGCAAGGAATCTTGAGATCACGATGTGCGCTACGATTGTGTCGCATCATTTTATCTCTCGTGGGAAAGATTTTCAAACATGATGGGCAATTATGTTTTCCCAATTTTGGCCTAAAAAAAATTAAAATGTTCGTCTCAACTTTATTAATTAAAAACAATCTAAAACCTTATGCTATAAATAAAACATATTTTGTTATTACTAGAAATATTTTTGAATAATGTACGTACGACAGTATTACTTTAAACCGCAAATAACTATTAATTATTACTTAGGTAAGTTCATCATTTTGAAAACTACATACTGACTACATGCTAGACACAATTAGCCTAAAAAATCCAGGTAGGGTAGATGGACCATTTCTGAGATAGGTGGTAGCCGTCGTCCAGCAAAGGAAACATAACATTAGCGGACGGCGAAACTAGTACCAAAACGCCATCTAAACCAAAGTTTGTCGCACCATCTTAATTTGATCCGGCGAGTGGTGACATTATTGAATTTTTTAGAAGCTTTGAGGATAGCGCCCGACATAATTGTTGGGGCCCTGCTTTGATAAGTACGTACAATGACGCTTATCTTTGAAGCCCAATGTAGCAACATGAACTTTCAGTAGCAAGTCTCTCTGCTTTCAGCAGCAACATTGTTCATCCCAGTGGATCATCCCACTTAAGATGTCATTTCGTCTAGAGGATCTTCAAATTAGCTTAAAAAAGCCAGCGCCGTGTAGTAAGCAGAGTTGTTAGACAATGATGACACTGAAAGCAGAGGGTACTGATGACGACTACCATTCATGTCAGACATGGTCCATCTACAGGGTCTGACTTTTTTAGGCTAATTGGATATTTCATGTAGTCAATATGTAGTTTTTGAAATATAATTAAGAAATATTGTTGTTTTAAAGCTTTGAAATATTTTTAATTGATGATAGTAGTATATGATGATAGTAGTATATAGTAGTATAATGAATATATAGTAGAAAATTATATATAGTAGTAAAACTAATGAAATTATGCGGCGATACAAACACGCAATTTTCTAACTTCTCAATAAGTTCAAATACTGGTCTGAATTATTATTTTCTGATTGTGCCAAATATATTGTCGCGTAACGTATGATAGAGAGTAGAAATTCAAATATAAATAATTGAAAACCGTGTAGTTTTCAAGGGAATGTGAAAAAAATAAAGAAGTTTAAATCTAGTTGGCAACCGCACAACGTAAAACTCAAATATTAAGATCTAATAGCAATAGGAAACTTTCAGCTAGATGAAAATAATATTCAATTCAGGAAATTGGAAAGTTACTAGTGGAAGATACATAGAAGGAAAAAACGGGGTTTTGCATGTACAAGGATATACCCGGCGCCTCCACCAATTATCACACCCCGCTCAGGTGGTGACTGCGGATTGCTCAGCGGGAGCTTTTAAGAATAAGTGGTAACTTATTTTATGAACATAGTTAAAACTTAAATAAAATGAAGAGTAATAAACTTATAAACTTGATTAACATAATGCTCTTCTAAGTTTAATAATTGTTAAATTCTTATAAAAATGATTATAGAAAAATTACATTATAATAGAAGATGGTTTTTGTATTATTAGAATAGTTATAAATATTTTTCACTTACATTCTGGTGTCAATTGTTGTCGAAGACATTTTAATTAGGTGTCGCACAAAACTGCGCTCCTAAGCTTCACTTTAAAATCTGCCCACTATCTTGGGGTATATCCTTATATATGCAAAAACCCCGTTTTTCCCTTCAATGTATCTTCCACATTTATATTTCTTTGTTTTTTTTTCACATTCCTTTGAAAACTACTCGGTTTCCAACTATCTTAATTTCTATTTTAATTTCTATTCTCTATTTTACGTTACGCGACAATATGTTTTATTACACGTAGTGTTACATTGCTAAACGTTGAGCAGTATGACGATTTTTAAATATCGTTTAAGACGTTAAAAAATATTGAAAGATGTAATATATAAAAAACATTTTATTATAAAAAAACATTTTATTAATTAAATGCAAAATGGTATATGAACAACAATATAAAATATATCATAAACTATTACTAATTTGGATATGATGTTTAGACAAATGAACCTTCAATAATGTTTTCGTAATATATGAGCCCTCACAAAAATCACATTTATACAGTCGCTCACCCGTATGATATCGCATATGTATTGTAATAGATCCTCGTCGGGATCTATTCAACAAATTTGAAACAAATTTTACAATTGTACGGTTTTTCTTTTGTGTGAACTGTGCAATAAGCAATTAAAAATAGTTTACTCACAAATGTCTTATCACATTCGAATGGTGGTGTCCAAATGTATATTGAGATGTGTTCTGAAAAAATCACTGTATATAATCACTGAATATATTTTTCCACAAATATGACATATATGAACTTTTGTACGTTTTCCTTCATGAATTTCTACATGTCGTTTTTTAGTAGTTCTACTAGGTAAAACGAGATTACAATAAGGACATGTTAAATCTTTTTTATCGATATGTCTTATTACATGTCAAGGGATTTTAAACTAATGAGACAATGTTTTATCATAATTTTGAAACTTTAAATCACATGAATCACAAACAAAGCTTTTTGTACCCCGATGCAAATAATCGATTTGGTCCTTTAAGTTTTTCAAAGTATGAAATTTATTATCACATTCCTCGCATGGAATTGTTGGAATCTCATACATACTCTGTGTGTGACTTTCATACCATTAGGTTTAATTTCTTTATCGCACAATTCGCATGGGACAGATAGTTCCATATGAATTTTTTATGCTTTCTAGCGAGCCAAGGTAGTCGGTTTCATTTGCCGCATATTTTGCACGGAATTTTCAAATCTCTATGAGTTGCGTTGTGATGTTTCAACATTTTGTCTCCATTTGGAAATGTTTTATTATACTGTGAACATTGACTGGTGTTGAACTAGAACTGAGATGAGAAAAATAAATTAGTTTATACTTTAAAACAAAATGGATCTGTAAGATAAAGAAAATTCTTATTATGCGTTAAATATTAGACACCTACCGTTTACTAACGACAGTATACATCCTTTCGATTTTAGTACACTACTAGCACCAGCACGAAAATTTTTGGAAGAAGTACACCTACCCTGTAAGCTAATGACCAAAGAAATACAGTTATAAAGATATCTATAATAACGTCTTCTGGCTTGATATAGTTGGAATACAAAGACTATCTTGGAATGATTGGGGTCTTTTGAAGTACCAAGACATTGAACGGCCTAAATCTTCATACGCTCTCAGTGCTTAACCCGATCAAAATTTTTGTGGCCTAAAAGGTTATTCACAAAATTCTTAAAGAACATTTATGTGCATTTTTCTAAACTATTAAAGTTTTTCTCAAGACTAGAATCTTTCATTAGCTCTCTCGTTTGTAGTCCTACAAAAATTTTCTTTACTTTATGTATCAGCAAGTTTTGGGAACTTCCTTGTTAATACTTGAACTTCCGTGTCCTTTCCATTTCTGTTCACATTTTAGAAAAATTATCATCAATTCTAATATGATATGGAAAAATAGAAGAAATATCTAAAGGAATCTTCCAACATTTATTCAGGCTGCCTAAGATTCAAAGTTGTGTTTCAAGTTTGCATAAAGGCCACGTCTTCTTTTCGAAATGATTTTTACGTCCAGCTGCTCTACCCATATAGAAATCAGCAATTTACGCCAATGGCAAATTTTACACGAAAACCTAACAATATAGAGATCAATTATCTTAAAAACTCCACATTTTCCAAATTAATTTTTCATAATACATAAAATTATTTTCTAAAGTCTCCTTCAGATTGATAACATAGAAAACCGGAACTGATAAAAATTTGTTCCCATTATGGAGGAGTATAGTTTTAAACAACTTGGGACGAATCAACAAAGAAACACCGATTTTTCATATTATAAATATATACTGGAGCAGCTATTCTCAACCGATCCGCGGAGGAAATTGACCGGTTCGCGGAAAATTTTTACCTGTACACATATGCGCGGACCAAAAAAAGGTTAAGAAACACTGTCCTAGACTAACTATAATACAACATTATATTATGCTACACCGCCTACATGCAAGAAAATTTCTTTAAAATCTTCTTGACGATCCCAAAGTTCTGCCTGAGTTCCACACAAGTTTAAATTATCCCCTCAATTATTTACGCCTTTTACCTTGATAAATGAGGCTCGAAAGAAACTTAAAAACTCTTATCTTATACGTCATAGTGCTATTTACTCCCAATATCTTTAGAAAAATTTTAGGTTTCAACGATTTATATAAGATGGTGTTGTGTTGGGATATCTTCATGATGATACATTAGAGTAATTCAAAGTCTATACGCACTTCTGATTTCCATTGTTAAACTAATGTTAAACTAATTGTTAAACTAATCGCATTTCGAATACGATGACCGATCAGTGCTTTTGAAGTGACGGGTACGGCACTTTTTGCCCGCCCCATCTTACTGGCAAAAGTTGCACAACAGATGTGAGGGTTCCTGCTCCGGACCTAATAACCATGATGACAAGCAAAATAAAGATAACAACACTTTCGAATTACAGCGGTGACATTCTTCCTTTAAGTTTTAAAAATCAACTCACCACATACATAATAGAAACGATCCGGATGGTTGGTGCACTTGCATGGCATAATTAAGTTGTCCCACATAAAAGACGAAGCCATTAACAAGAAACGACCCCATGGCGATCACTTCCAAGGTTTACAGACAACTGTGATAGTTGAAAAATACTTCATATTGTAACGCCAAAAACAAGTTGTTAAAGAAATTCACTTTTTAACCATACTCTTGAAAAAAGAAAAAATATTAGTTATGTTCCTTTTCTTTGTAATATTTATTCTCAGGGACATATGTGAATTGCTCCCGGCTATTAGTGGTAGGACCCCCACCCCAATTCAAACACGACAATATTTCGTACTGTCAGTTATTGGAATGTTTTCTGGATTTCCAGAAAGCTAATTGAATTAAATGAAATCATTTAATAAATTCCTGAGTCCAAAAGTGAGTCGCTAAAATTGAAAACGTGATGATTAAAAGTGTCTGGGTGTGTGAGTATAATCAATGAAAAGAAATTTCGCTGATAAACAATAATATTATCAGACAATGAAAAAATTTTTGTTTTACGTAAATTCAGAATTTATATAACCGTATAATATATATAATTCACTTAGTTTCACCGCAATATGACGCGACGTTGCCATGTTTAAAATTTAAACAACTTTCGCTATATCTTGACATCACACAATTGTTTATATAAAGTTTAATATAATATATAATAAACACATTATAAAAACTAATATTTTATTTATTAACAATAATAAAAGTATGTATCTCAAATATAAAACTTATAATAAACTTTTACTAATTGGACATCCATGTGTAGACAAATGAATCTTCAACAAAGTTTTCGTAATAAATGAATCCTCACAAAAATCACATTTAAACGGCCGCACACCAGTATGATATCGCATATGGATTGTAACAGATCCTCGCTGGGTAAAACCTTTGCCACAAATTTTACATTCGTAGGGTTTCTCTTTTGTGTGTACTCGACAGTGAACAAGTAGAAATTTTTTACTCGCAAATGCTTTACCGCACGTATCGCATACGAATGGTTTGTTGCCCAAATGTGTATTAACGTGTGTTTCGAAGAAAGAAGCCGAATATATTTCTTTTCCGCAAATATGGCAGACATGAACATCTGTACGATTGCCTTCATGGATCTCCACATGACGTTTCTTACTACTTTTCGTTGCTAGTACAATATTACAATAAGGACATGTTAAATCTTTTTTATCGACGCGTGAAATTATACGTCCGTGCATTTTATATTGATGATACATTAGTTTACTATTCACCTGAAACTTCATATCACATTTATCACAATCATAACTTTTTGTACGCCGATGGAAATAATCAATATGATTCTCTAAATCTTTCGTCGTATGAAACTTATTATCACATTCCTCGCATGGAATTGTTGGAATCTCGTGAAGAGTTTGCATATGTGATTTCATGCTATTCGCTTTTACTTCTTTACCACATAATTCGCATGTAGCGGTTCCTTGTGTATGGGTTTTCTCATGCTTTCTAGCTATCCAAGGAAGTCTATATAATTTGCCGCATATTTTGCAGGGAATTTTAAAATCTCTATGGGCGGCACGATAATGTCGCGACATTTTATCTCTATTTGGAAATATTTTATTACACTCCGGACAACAATGGATTGGTGTTAATGGCCTAGAACTAAGATGGAAAAAACATTAGTTTATAGTTTAAAACAAAATGGAACTGTATAAGAAATAACATTCTTATATGATTTGAAAAATCAAAAAATTATAACTAATACCCAATCAAATTTGCGTCTATAACAAACAATCGATATAAGTAATAGAGTGGGTGACAAGGACAAAACTAAATACATTAAGCGAAATAAAATTTGAACTTCCTTATTTAATTTTTATATTATTTTGCTACCGGTTATGAATCGTCTACTATACAGAATTTATTAAACATTTTTACAAAATATAAGAATATAATGGTTGCTAAATTAAAGTTATATGAGATATATATTTATTACTATATGTTTAGAATATTTAACTTTAAACTAAGATTGTTTAACTTGCATAAAACTGATTTCATTAATCATTTATTGTTTGCATCTGGTTGATTATATCATACACGAATTACATATTCAACGTGCCTCGTATATTATAAAAATTATAAATAAATAAACAAATTATAAATTTAATTTCTTTACTTATTTTGAATCTGAGTAGATCTCATATCGGTGCGGGGGAACGCTTCTTGCATGTATGCCTTCTCTCATGCTTAATCATAAGTTTTTTTGTTCTTATGGTTACATTGAAATATGTATGGAATATGAATATGTATGCACGAGAAAGGTATATACAGATTGGCGAACAAAATATTTGTGAAGAAAAAAGAAGTAGATAAAACATATTTATAAAGTTAAAGTTGTTTTAAGTGAAACAAAAACTATCACTTGCGGAATCAATGGACCTGTTGCTGCGTAAGACGGTCAGAAGTACAAAATCATTTTTAAGGCGTATCTGTTCCAAAATAACAGGTCCAGTACGTCCTAACCATCCCTACTACACATTACAATTAAGTTGTGTCTGAATTTAATGAATAATTTCATGAATACAAATTCTATTCAGGGTTTCAGATAAACAACGTCAAAATAATGTACGTATTAACACTGTGATTACTCTTGTTAATACATACATTATTTTGTAGTGATTATTTATTTTAACCTAATAATTTAGTACATCGTATAACGTGTTCTAAATATAGCTTTTATTAACTGGATTGAAATACGCTTAATACCAATACTATTTTTTGTAATAGCATTTACATGTATATTAGATTTATATAAAAGAGCATTGAATTAATATTA
>WYDF02010130.1:0-13695 GCA_009867245.2 Adranes taylori
TATATAATATTTCTCGGTATGTTCAGTTTGGGCTCATTATACTGATACCAACTATGTGCTTAGAACCTGCTGTCAGCATTTTGCAAACAATAATTTAAATTTTATTCAATCTGTAGAAAGGACCGTTGTTTTTTTAATCTTAATGATAAATTAGATGTTTAAAAAAAATTATTTACACCCGTTCACGGTATGTGATAAAAGATATACATAATTTTTTCTACCATATATTTTTTTATCAAGTCGAATATTGTTTTATATGTTTCATTATTGAAACCTTTAAACGCTCTGACGAATCAATTGCATAGACTAAATATATGTTTTATGTGTTTGATGTAATAATATTATGTTTCATTTTGCGCCCATTTGCAGCACTTCCCATTAAATGGATGAGATATTCAACTATCGGTTAATTATACCCCAACTTTATTTTAACAGAAGGAATATTAGAACGGAAGGAGTGCACCGTTTTCAACGAAATTACGTTATTATTATTCAGCTAGGCAGCTAAAAGCTGACAACATAAGAGTCACAGATCGGATAAAGTGTCCTAATCTATTTTAAAAATATTTTTAAACGGCGCACACACTACATCAACTCGTGATAAATTCCAGGTAGTAACCACTCTGTTACCAGCGGGTGGGGGTGTTATGCCTTTCACTAAGGAGTGTATTCGGATATCCACGCAGGTGTAAGTTAGAAAAACGCATGAATAAATTCAAGAGTTCGCATTTGTAGTACCTATTTAAGATTTCGTAAGTCTGAATGAGATCGCCCGATGCCTACGCTGCCCGAGGTTCAAGTATGTCAACAATTGTATGAAATTGTGGTGTTTCTAAATTTATATCTGGCATTAAAATATAGATCTGGTGCATCTCCGTCATTGGGTACCTTCTTTCTGACACGTTTGCGAATTGTAGCTGCCTTAGTAGCATTTTCATCTGGTAGTATTTCTTTGTAGCTAATTCATAACGTTCACAATCATCTAGTGAAATGCATAGCTGGTTAGCTAATTATACATACATATTTTCACATAAAGTCCACATCCTCATTTTGTAGGGCTTGAGTTACTCTGAAAATTCTGCAACATCTCATTCCAAAAATTTAACATGAAAACGTATTCTAACTCTTGCATTTTATCTGCAATATTATTTGCTTCTCTTCTAGCGTCTCACTTTTGCGACTGGTTTTTCACAATATATTCTAGTGCTTCTAAAATTGTACGTAAAGAATTCAAAATTTCGGCTGTTGCTACAGAATGAACCTCCCATCCGGTATCACAGAAAGATTTTAAGACACTTTCTTTTCCAATACAACTTTTAAGAATTTTTCACCGACTGGTTGAAGCTGAAAAAAAGATATAAAGTAATTGTACTGCAGAAAAGAAATTAAGTGTCTCTTGGCAGCAATGAACAGAACTTCAGCCTATCATAGCTGCATAGGCTACATGTATAGCAAACATATTTATTTCCAACGATGATCCCTTTATTACGCCCAGACATGTTAATGTCGTCATAAGACTGGCATCTAAATTTTGAAAAGACTAGATCGATATGTGATAGATCTGATGTTGAATCAACTTTTCTGCCATTATTTGAATGAGTTCCTCACAGGTGGTTTTGACACCTGTGATCCACATTTCGTGTATATTGAATAATATAGAGAGAATTCATCATTGTCTTACTTCTTTGTATACTCAGTTGGTATGTGTTCTCGCGTGTGCTTCTGCGGTGCTATATAAATTAACATTAAAGTTTAAGGTGACTTAGATGTCCATAAAATTCCCTATTTTACTTATCGAAAGTTTCTGGTAATCAAGGAAATGTAAGTGACTTCTCAAATTCCCTCATTTTTTATGGAATTCTATCTTACAATCTTCCATGTATTATATGTAATAATACTTGGGTACGTTGAGGTTATATAGCTATAGTTCGAATAATTTGAGCATCGCGCTATGGATCCTTTATAAATGGGATGGGAACAAATCTAACTTTTTATGACATGTATTAAAAGCATATAATATCGTAATGAAAACAAACAGGGAAAAACGAATGGGATAAAATATTTTGTGAGATACAACATCTGGACAGTCAGCTCCAACAAAAGGGGTGCAAAGTTAATAGTATTTGTTCTCGAAAGATTACTATACATAGTACTACAAGAGTTTAGAAATAACTGAAACATAATTTAAATAAGCTGGACCCGAATAGGATGAGCATGATACACTCACTAAAGATAGAAAGTCTAATAGAGAACAGGCATCGGAATGAAGCTACATAACAGACTCAAGAAGCTAAATTCAGTTCAATAGATCAAATAAGAATAGAGAAACTACATAAGGAAACACCCGAATGATTTTTATTAAGATATATAATTTAATTTGACTTCTCCAATAATATGATTTACTTATGTATGTCATACGATGTAGTAACATAGTGGGTTTATTGTTATAGAATTAGGTATCAATAATGTTAGGATATTCAATATAAAATTCTTTCTACTTGATTAAATATTTATTAACCAGGTACTTATAAATCTTTGGATGAAATCACTAACATACACGTTTATAATAAAAAATAGTTAAATACTAACCTGATTATAAAATGAGTATAAATATGGTAAACACAAAGTTATACAAGTTTTAAAATACTTAATTATATTTTAAAATGCATTATTATAATACATTCTTTCAGGAATTACAAAGTAATTCAGTAAGAATCTGAGTGTACGTTCTCTAACGATTATGTATGGTAAATATACATATATTCGTATTAAGCAGTAACTATCACACTAAATATTTGAGAAGTTGCAGCTGCGATTTCAAACAAACGTAAGCATTGTGCAGTAAAAGAAATTAATGAATATTTATTCAAAACGTATTTATATCTAAGCTGCGTAGTAAAATCGTCCGACGTGATATTAATGCAGTGCGATAAGTCGGTGCAAGAAAAGCGTATGTCAAAAATCTAACAAAACATGAAAATTGTTTTATTTTTTGATTTTATTAAAGAGCGGTTTAATGAAGTATGCAATAAAATGACTTCATTGTCCTTTCCGATATTGTATCAAAACATAATCAACTCTTGACTCTTGCCTATGAGTCAAATTTTGAAATGGTGAATCCAAAGTGGTAATGTTCCTTTGATATTTCCATTCCGTGTAGAATCTGCTTCGGTGTTTTAGGTCTTGAACTTCTTGCATCTGATAGGAAATGGTTGCTTCAAACCATTTCCTATCAGATGGTAATAAAAGTGAATACATTTCATTCATAAAAGCTGGGCAGGTTCCATAGTTCCATTTCCCAAAATCTTAAACCTCTCCATAGGTGCCCCTTGAGTAGGATTTTTTACCGTTACGAAAACCATTTTTTGTTTATTAGTAGGCCTACACGCTTTTTATTTAATTGGTGACTTATAAGTAAAAAAAAAATACTTTCAACCATTCCATTGTCCAATATGGTCGCTTTTCCCCGTCCTTTTATTTTGTTAGCAGTGATTTGACAAAAGAAAAGATAAGCAACGTTATGTGTTTAAGTTTTCGCATAGTTGTTTTGGATAATATTCCTAAGAACTGTTTTCACGGCGTCATTCAAATTAAGCGAAAGATTTTCTGAAAATAATTTAATGGCTGCGTTGTCCTGTTGCCATATAGTAACTCGTGTTTTGCCTCATTTTGGTCCATGCATTAAATAATGTATAACCCATTTCTGTATAAACGTTTTCGACTTTTTGATATTTTGTTTTTTGCACTTGCCAGATAGTTTTTGTCCTCTTGGATGCAAGTATCAAAACGCCTTCAAATCTTTTTAAATAAATCGCTCCCATTTCTTTAATATACAGGTAACTCCCGTTGATTGCGACCTCGGCGAGTGTGAATTCGTTGCTAGGCGAGTGCTAACATAGTTTGGTTAGTTCATTATCGCATTTGTGCTTCGATTTACATGTATTTAAAGGAGAAAAGTGCATTTCCTATAAAATCGAGACAAAATTGCATTGATTCTTATGGAAACGTACAAATTCTGTGGACCAATAAGATTCTCTTTTCAGTGGAACTTTAAATAATATTTTTGTCAGTTCAATGTTATGGGAATATTACTTTTATGCTATATAAAACATTTATTTTCATATTAATAATTTTTATTGTATCAATACTGTTTTTCATACTCTAAAATGATTTCTTTTAATCCCCCAATGATTGCGAAATTTCGCTCACTGCGACCTTCCCTGGAACATATCTCTTTCACAATCAACCTATATATTACGCCCTGCAGAACTAAAGAGGCGAACTTAATTTTATTTAAGTGTAAAAAAATTTGACCACGTGTACATTTATTTCTAAGTTTAGGCATCGTTATGCTGTATACGCTCTTGTTGCACATCGAATAACATTGTAATATAATAATGATACAATATACAGTTTGCAATGTTATTACATACTGATAACAATACCGGTGTCAAAGTCATAATAAGGTAATGGCACTCGTTAATCATTTTTTACTACATGCTAAGGTTTTACTATACTACGTGGATATCTATTCTAAAACAACAAGGAGCTAAAGATTTGGCGATGAAGATTATTCTGGAATATTTTCTTTCAATTTAAAATATAAATGGTGTTTCGCGTAAATATCTCCAGCATTTACCATAAATATAGATATACAATTTAAAAATACGAAATAATATTACATACAAAATAAACAGTTTTTAAAAATTTGTTTTCATTTGTTTTGATAGCACCAAACCTCACAAAGTGGATTAAACTACCAACATTAAAAATATTTTTATGGCTATTAATTTACTTAGTTATAATACCGAATGTTATTATGGATTATTGCACTGATTATTTCAACTTTATGTTATTATCACATTGAATTAGATTTTGAGTACTTATTAAATGTAAAATCATTCGTCAAATGTCGGTGTTAACATACAGTACATCAGTTAAAGATGTAATTAATCGCAATTCGTCGTATCAAAGTAAAACTGTTTTGAAGTATAAACCTACACATTTATGTAAATATAATACGGGTGATACATATTTTTTAGCTCAAGTACATTGTTTTTTTTTTTCATTAATTTGTGGAAATATACTCCTTGAAGTAAAATTTATTAAACTTCAGAACTATATTCCAAAACCTTCATTAAGAATGATTAAAAAAATGAAATGTATACTAATTTTATTACAACAGTAAATCTAGTCTACATTTGTAACTAAAAAACAAGTCTAAAAAATTAATACTCCAGAGGCTTAGAAAGATAGCTCCGCATCTAATATTAATGTATATATGTGTAGCAAGGGTGTAAAAGTTTATTTAACTTATGCTCAAAGTATCATTTAGATATTAGACGCTGTTTATTCCTAATTAAAAGAGTGTACTTAAGACAAAATTAGAAAATTCAGCCGAAACATTTTACGCAGCATCATTTTTCATAAGATTCGGAAAGAACTATCTCAACAATGTATCGCTTGGTTTCTTTATTGGGTGGTGCAGTACCATATCAGTCTACAATATGGTGCTGATTATTACGTGGTAGTCATAGGGCAGAACCACCAAAGACAGCACAGGAAAATGCTCATGCAATGCGTCGTAACGCAGGAAATTAGGTAAGGCGAGAGTGAGACAATGTACTTCAAGATCTCGATCAAAAAGTTTCTTATGATAGACAAATGTCCAATTTAACGAATATGTGCTTTTGTAAACGTCAATGTCTGTGTTATATAATAATTGGGAATCCTACAAATGTTGTGGGAGCAAAACACATCGCACATTTTCTCGTTTGTAATTTTTCTGGCAAGCGTAGGTGTGTAAATGTTTTTATTGTTTCTTTCTGTTGATCATCGGACGTTATAATTAATTTATCGTTCAAAGAATAAGAGTCCCTCGTATAATGCAATGCGGTAATCGTTTATGTCAACGCAGAACTTGAATCACAATAATTTGCATAGTTGAAGATGCACCCGCAAGATTTTTAGCAAACCACATGTGATATTTATATTGGGGATATTCACTAAGCGCCAAGGCCATTAATGCCCTAGAAACCCCTATAAACATGGTTCGAAAAATTAGAAACAAGCAAAAAGGGAAAACATATATGGATGGCAATTGAAGAAGCACGAAATAGGAGAGCGAAGCAAGGACCCGACATATTGGTTGACTGAGAAAATAGGGTAAACAGTCAGTGTAGGAGGACTGTAAAACGCTTTGAACCAGAAAGCAGCATTGTGGAAAGTCAGAGGCTTAAAAAGGCAAGGACACAACTAAGATCAAAACTCAAGCAGAGGCAATATAGCTGCTGATGAGTAATACTGGTAAAATCTATAGAAACATCCGTGCGGGGTTCCCTACAAACTAGATTGGCAGCCGTATAGAACCCGCAGTGCAGAAAACTGAGAAAGTCCATGAAACTGTATGGTCGTTTCCCGAACTACAGTACATCACGAAAGCTAGTGAAACAAACTATACCTGACCCTCATATACCACGCGTTGCAGGGGGCTACCAGAAGATTTTATGTTTTATTAACATTTTCTAAAACCATCGAACATAATTGCAAACAAAATTTCGTTGAAAATTCCTTCAAAAATCCGGCTGACGTATAATTATTTATTTTACCATTTGACATCAATTCCTCGCCTAAATTGTTATTAAAATTTTTGCAAAAGAGTAAAATGGATAACGGATAAAAATATTTATCCATATTTTTGAGTAAAATCAATTCTAATATACAAGTAGGTAAACGATTTTGCAACCAAAAGTCAATACAATTTAATAATATATTCTGCATTAAAATGTGATTTTCTGTATTATATGTTTTTTTAATATAAAACTCCACTAAGGAAACACACATTTTTACTATTTCTCTTGTCTTCAGATCTTTAATGAAATCAATTTCATAATCAATACTATTATGACGATTGTCACAGTTTAATGATTTCTGTGCTAAATTGCTGACAGTAGATATGGGTTGATTTTCATTGCGCACAGATTGTACATAGTGATTCATATTATGTCTGACGTCACCTATTTCAACCGTATCACATGGGCTTTCAAGGCCTCCCTGATGATCTAAATCATCACCCCATTGACGAATACTGTCAAGCGATGAACTTGTACTTAACATACGACCTGGCGAATGAACATTTGTGAATTCGATTTTAACACCATTTATATCATTTTTAGAATAAACACCGCTCAACTCACTTATACTATACTCATCATCTTTTATTGGTTGTATAAATTTAAGTGTAAAAGATTCCATGTACGATTTAAATGCTTTTAACTGATAATTCAATGAATCACCAAAATGACCATCTAAAATAGCTATCTTACCAGCAGCTTGATAATTACCTACTTCAATACATTTACTTAGTACATTATCAGCGTCATAGTAGCCAAAATAAGTTTCTAGCACAAAATGCAAAGTTTTGTGGCCAAAAACTATCGGGGGTATTTCTTGCAAAAACTCAAAATTGCTTCTAGATAATGTAGTATTTTTCTCGTAAATAAATTTCGGATTCTCTATAGATTGAATCATATATGAATTAAATGCTTTTGGTAATTCTCGTGGATCTGAAGTATTGTATGAAATTGCTAAAGTCGGTAAATCAGGCACTTCTGTGGGTAATCGTTCGCCGTTTTCTGATGTATTACTCGATGGTAATTTAATAAAACGTTTGGTATTCTTCATTATCACAATCTTTGATTCGGGCTGCCTGTGTTCATCAGATTGACGACCAAGTATTGTCTGAAAACAAAACGTATGTACACGAAATAATATTAATTAATAATTAACCCAATAAACTAACAAATCTCGGTTAGAACAACTAGTCGTAAACACAAAGATTTTCTTAAGACAATAACATTTTTATCAACACTCCACCTTCATCAACGACCAAGGAGTTATCCAAGGCCTATTAAAAAATATATAAAATAAAATATCTATTATTCGTTTGCCACTGAATGGCTCGAAATTTTATCTTCTAACAATAACTCCTTCTGGCCATATACTTGGGTTTTGCAATCGGTCATGAAAAGAGAATGGATATGATACTTTAAACGACGATGTAACATCTGATCTAAAGATTTGCTCGACTTCGATTATGATGGTTGGAATGTTTTCTTTGATATAATTTTCCATTGTTGCTGGATCTAAACAAGATGTACATAAATGTCCTCTTTTTGCAACGTCACTGATTTTTGCATTTGAACCTATTTTGGTTCCGGTGATTGCATATTTATCTAATGAATTATTTTTACTATTCCTCTTTTTATTGCTATCAATATAACTGTTGTTCTTACTATAATTTAACTGCGTTTTTTGCTTATTGATAATCTTGCTTGATGTTTTGTCTGACGAAGTGTCCAATTCTATTGATTTTTTTGTGACGCGCGTATCTGAACTATTTGTATCGCTTTTATTTCTTGCTTTTTGTTTATTATTTATGTTGCTGGTAATGTCGACTATGCTCTTGTATGATGGCGTTTGTGGGTTTATATCGTTTCTATTTTCCGTATTTTTACAGTTTTCTCGCACTGTAGTGTCTTGTACTTCTACATGTTGGTTATAGTCTTTTAACAAACTACAAGATGTCGCGCTTGTGTGTTTATTTAAAATCATTATCTGTTGTTTTAGCGAGGTTATTGTATCTGTCATATGGCTAATTATGTCTTTTTGAATTAGCAATTCTTTAAAATGTTGGTTCTCTAGTAAGTGCAGACACTGCTTTGCAGATTGAAGAGACATATAATTGCTTACCACTGTGTCATATACTTCACTATGACTACTTGAGAAACTCTCACTCATCTCTTCGGTGTTGTTAGTGTCACGTGCCTTGCTGCTTTCATTGTTTTCTGTTTTCACAACATATTATTGATTTATTATCACACTGTATGATATTTTTTAATACATTAACACACTTAAGGTGACTAATATTTCCACAATTTATGTACTCCGATTTCGGTACGATTTGACACTTTTTACGTCCTTTCTGTGGAACGAGTTCAAGGCACTTGTCACTCTCCGCTTATACTGGGGAAGTACACGAAGTTCAAAACAACAAATGACTATAATGTTGTTAGTAATTGTTCGTACCTGAAGTGTTAAATCAATGTTAGTGTCAACACCAAATCAAACTTTTTAATGACATTTCATATTAAATTGTAAAGAGAAACGAAACAGAAAAATGCTTAAAAGTTGTCTTCTCGTGTGATATACAGTCATCTGAATTAAAATTGATAAGGAGATCTATGTTCAAAGCGGCTGATATTTGTTTCTTTTTCCCAAGGAGCACTTATTACTTCCTCAATGTGATGAACGTATTTCTTTCCACTTTATAATTTGCACAGTTTTGAAGAGATTTTTTCATGTTACTTGGAACTTGGTCATTTAATTTGGAATGGCAGTTGACATTATATAAAATAATTAAACGGTACTTCCAGATATGGGATAAGTTGCGTTTCGAACCATTTCTCAAAATTTATATATTCATGTGGAATGGCACTAATTTGAATAGCTTTTACATATGAAAGCAGCATTGAGAATAATAAATCCGTAATTATTTCTAGTGTGAACAATTATTTTACATAAATCATCACTGTCTTCTCGTTTACAATTTATAGCAAGTCATCGTCCTAGTTCATGCACCTTTGTTAAATATCCATATTTCGTCTAAAAACGTTGATTGATACTTAATAATGATTATGATATTTTTTATTACTATTATTATTTTCCATATATGTAAATAGAATCACATGCAACTAAATACTATTTCTTTAATGGAGGAATATATCAACCAAAACTATACCTGCGCCACTGTTTGTTGTCCCCAGGCTAATAATTTTCCAGTATTATCTAAAGCCATAATATAGTCCGGTCCGCAAGACACGTTTGTAAACTTTTGGCCAAAACATCCTGGGTATAAATCATCTTTGAACTTTGGCTCACCCAGCTCATCGTCTCTACTTCGACCCCAAAGTAACTTACCATTGTGTATAAGAGCAGTATTGCGATATCCAACAGATACATCTTCTATTGCTTTCTAAAAGAAAATAATATAAATTAACTTTAATATTTTCCATAACAAAATTTAGATTTTTATAAAGCTTTCTATATATGACATTGATCAATTTATTTATAATTTGTAGAATTAAAACTATTTCAAATAAACTCTAAAAACTAATTAAGTTTCAAAAATTTGAATCAAACAAATATTCGATAAATTATAAATATAATTTAATACTAATGAAAAGTAATAAAATGTTCTATCGAAATTACAGAATTAATCATTCCTAACTAGAAATTTAGGCCTAAATAAAATATAAATTAGTATTAGACTTACCGTGGGAGATGTATTAGTATAAATCTTAATAGTTGTTTTCCAAGGCTCAAACGCTTTGGATTCAACAGTATCCATCTTCTGAGTGAATTTAGATTGGCAAAGTCTAACTTCTTGTGGATTTGCACCCCAAGTGTAAACTTCTTGATCAATTCGCACTGCAATCTAGAATGTTCATTCACGTGCAAACATTTAGACACATTTTTTAAATTGAATGATTTTTAATACAGAATGATTTGAGGGTAATAAACATAAAGAGAAGGAAACTGTTACGAGTTAAATGAATCAAATAACTCTGTAAACTTTTAGGTTTATATATAAATTTAAGTTTGGCAAGAAACACACCAAGTTAAAAACAGTTTTACAGAAAAGTTAGCAACTCCCGAGAAACCTCATGTGGCGCTATTCAAGCATTATGTACAGACGTAATTTCCATCAGTTGGCAGTTTATGATCGATGGTATAAATGTATTTCCTCTTACAATTTTTACAGAACTTACATTATGGAAGTAACCGGAAGCAATACATTCGATTGGTGCATATATATCTGGCATTACTAAAACCCATATTGGCGCAGTCGATTTACTACTACCTACATTGCAGCTGCCTAACTGTCCAAACGAATTCGATCCAAACCCATATATTTTGCCATCAATAGTTAAAATTAAACTGTGCGCATGACCAGCTGCTATCTGCTTAACAAGCTGCTTAAAATTAAGTAACCTGAAACATTGTAAAAGTGACAAAAATTAGCTTTCGAAGTGGAGTTAATTATTATTCGCTACAAAAAAATATTTATCTAAATAGAATGTTATAGTTACAAATAGATGCTTCGAGAAATGTATTAGAAATATTTAAATAAACGTTTAGAGAAATATATTATACACAATAAAAGAAATGAGTTTCAGAACTCTGTTTAGGAAACACAATGAATACAAATCTCAGACCAGAGATATCTTAATTTACTCCAAATATCCTCCTCCAACTTCAATACCTTAGGTACAGCGAGGCACACATGGTTCAAATGAAGGGAGGAGTGTTGAAGCTCATATTGCCAGATATAGTCTAGTTCACATGTTGGAGTTATATGGATTTTTAAAAACATCCTTTCAATTTCGGAATGATGAGAAATCTCATGGAATCAAATCAGATGATTATGATGGATAGTTCATTATGCAGACTTAACTTCGAGCAAAAAAATTTGCGAACGATATGTGAGTTGTGACTGGATGCGTAATCGTTCAACATACACCAACTCTACAGTGCGATAACAGACAAATACGACTGACTCTCATCAGATGATTTTATACCCGACAGTAGTATTTATCATTCACTATTTAATCAGGTGGAGCAAACACTTCTATAAAAGAATGTAATCAGTCAGCTTTTAATTTTTAATGGTACTTTACATTTTTTTTGTGAATTTATGGATTTACAGTCGACACTTTGGTTTTAGTCATATTGCATTCACCTTGTTTCATCACGTGCAAAATTGACTTTAGGAAGTGTGAATTCTTTCTGGCGTATTGCAATCGAATAAGTTAGTTGACCCCAACGAATAATGCAATTAATAATATTTTCAAAAGAAAAATAAAAATAGACAGAAATATCTAATTTTTGTAACATTAAACACAGTGTATAGGCAATTTAATAGATATACGATCTAATACTACAAATGTTTAACCACGGAAAGTTTAGCACATTTGTCCTCAAGCATAGTTTGAAATATTCTTTTTATTGAAACTTTCCGAACTCCCTCAACGAAGCATTCATCAGTGTTCAAGCTAACTTTTACCTATCTAGCAGTACACAATACGAGGCTTAAAATATGACATATATACTCACCTCGGAATATATTCGTTATTGCATTTCGAATGACCTAATTGTCCGTGTATACCCCATCCCCATGTGTATACACGTCCAGAGTCTGAAAGTGCTATTGTATGATACTGGCCACAAACGGCGTCCACTATGTGTTTGTTACATAGTCCACCCGCTGTTATTAGTTGTGGATATGGAGACTCTTCAACAACTTCACATAAACCTAACTGACCATAACTGTTCGATCCCCAACTGTATAACTAAAAATAAAATTAAATATTTATACCTTCATACAATAGGCTCTACAACTGTTTTCAGATTTAACCATTTTATATTTCTTTACAGTTAAAAAAAATGCATGGAACTTGTTCTAAACTTTTAATTGTATAGTTGAAACAAGAGATTTTTGCATTCACGTTACAATTGTATGAGGCTAGCTCATATAAAACATGTCAGGGGTGACCCTTCAGATCAAAGTCAATTTCCAAAATATATTTTGTATTTCGAAAATTAGTGTTCCAAAGAAATTAATGTGTTTGCTTGGTGTTTTATTCAAAATGCATCTCCTAGAATGCTTACTTTAAATGCTTTTTTTTATATGTAGCAATAATTTTGTATATGTAGCTACTTATGTTTCTTAAGTAGCTATAAAGGTGTTTGCTCCGGAATGCATATCACAGAATTTTTAAATTAAATATTTCTTATTGAATATGTAGTAATAAAGACACTAAATGAAGTGTTATATATTAAAAACATAATTTTGAAAAGCCTACCCCATAATCTGTAAGTGCTACAGTATGCTTTCTTCCACAACTAATACTGATTACTTTAACTCTAGCATCAATAAGTGTTTGCACAGGTTTTGGAGAGCTGCTATGCGTCAACATGGGTCCAATTCCCAAACATCCAGCTGTTGCAAATCCCATTGTGTAAACGCAATCATTGCGAACAATTGCGGCGTGCTGGAAACCGCAGCTCAGAGGTCGCAAAGATGGGAAGCTCGGGAGTGTTGCCGAAATTGACGAAGTTTTTGATGAAACTGAGGATTTCACTGATTTAACAGGTGATGCAAAGGATGGCTCCACTAGGGGTGTATCAGGTGCCGGAATTCGCTCTAATAAGTTGATGTTGAAACTGTAAGTAATAAAAAAATAGATAAATAATTACGTCAATAGAAGATAATTGAAAATTATAATTTAAAGCATGAGAATAATTTAAATATAGTGTACAATTTATGAAATTAAAAACATATGCTACTATATACCGTATATCATAGTATATATATATAACCTTAAATGAGAATAAAATAATAAAAAATCTAAAAATTAATTTCAAAATATCGGCCGTGTTCAAAATATTATAAGTGTTACAAATATTTTTCAATTACTTCTAAATTGCTGATTCAATTAAATTTCACTGATTACACATAGCCAGAAAACTGAAATGGTAAAAACACATAAAATATTAAAATATCTTGAACGCAAACTAACAGCAATATATATATATATATATATATATATATATATATATATATATATATATACT
>WYDF02010141.1:0-13694 GCA_009867245.2 Adranes taylori
AATTATCTTTCAAACAGTATATCCCTTTTTTGATCCGATTAATAGTTTCTGAAAAAAATATAGTTCAAGTCAAAAGTGTAAAGTGGGCCGATTTCTATGCACGCAAGTTTATATATATATATATATATATATATATATATAATTTACATGAATATTTTAATAGAAAATTCATTGGTCTGTTTTTATAGTAAGATTTTGTTTTAATTCTTAGAAAAACTGGAAAAACATAATAATCTTCACGAATTTAATATTATTTGTAATAAAATATTAGTCTTTAAAACATTACTTTGAGTTTAATTTTTTGTTGTTAAATTCATGTCGTCTAGTACATATTTAATCACATTGTTTATACTGAATAAACTTTTCAAGTCATGAATATGAATTTTAAATCTTATTTGCGATTCAAATAAATTAACCAAAACCAGGTTTAGCAACAGCCATCTAAGGACTTTCATATTTTCTCATAATCTAATAACAAGGTCCATCTAAAATTTGTGGCACCTATGAGTAGTTATGTGATGACGATTACAGCTCAAAAGTTCCATAAGAAATATATGGGACCAAAACCGATCCGACATTTGAGTAGATTTGATCAATTAACCTTGAAACTGCATGTGGGTTCTAGACCAAGCGTCCATTAGAAAATATGCTATGGAAAAATACGATTGGACAGTTAGTTCATTAGAGCCTACAAAAATATCGTTTGAACTACCATTGTGTAGCAAACGAAAAATTGCCTTGAAATTAAATTTAAAAATTGAATATATGGATTTGATCCTCTATTACAGCCACGAGCTTTTTGGTATTTCTTTGTATATAATATTGATCAATTTTGAGGTTATCTAGGTTGATAAATACTGTAAACACACGTTTGAGGTTATGGTCGACCACGTGATCGTTCATATATTGTAGCCATGTAGAATTGTACGTGTACACTTCTACAATCAAAAATTGTAGAAGGTATGGAATATTATATATAATCATCCCCGTTTTTGGTAAACATTAACGTTTTCGATATATGATCTATCTATATTTTATTAACGTTTTTGGTGTACGAATAGCATGTATAGAGCTATTTTGAATGAATAGAGCTATTTTGAAGTATTTCCAAAACGATGTGGAAAACTTAGACAAGCACGTTTTGTGACTACCATCAATATGATTTTAAATCCTAAACGATACTAAAATGTTCCATGAACAAATTAGAGAAGGCTTAGTTAATTGTATTGAGTAGTTACACCACTTTACCCTACCCAAATCTGTAGCGACTTTCAGATAATGATAATTACTTGGAAATAAATTTCATAAAGTGCATAAATCAATTAAATGCAGTTGTTGCTAGTTAAAATAAAACCATCATTATTTGCTGAAACGTCCTACTGATCCTATTATATAAAAATATGAGCGAGACTTGTTTTTCAAGTTAATCAAGTTAGTGTTACGAAGTTAAGTGGTACAAAAACAGCGTTTACTATAAGACTCAAATATAATTTAAAAATTCAAGAATTATAAAGAAAAAATGAACAAAAAATAGTTTCTAGTTGAAAAGAAAATTTTTTGGTAATTATAAATTTGGTATTTGTAAATAGTTCGTCAATACGTATGCTTTGATCTTGAAATAATTATTATTTGCTGTATCACCAAATAGTAAATTTTAATATTCTATTTACCTAATATGGCTTATACGATTTCTTTACGTATTTTATTGACATAATTGAGGAAATAGCTGTAAATAGATATATAGCTAGATATTAATTTTGACTTTAATGTAATTACTAATAAAAATGCATAAAATGTTTTCTTTGAATTTTCTTCTCATCTTCTATCGTTGGCCGTTGGTTACACTGTTCAACTTGATTGAACAAATGTAATGGTCCAAGATCGATCATTAATAAGAGACAAGTACATCGTAGATATATTTAAAATAATTAAAAATGCAATTATAATTATTAAAAAAAAATAGTGTTGAATAAATTAGTCAGTGTGTAGTCGCATCGTACGAGTCCAATAAGCGCGGTAGGAAAACCCGATACTCACCATGTTTGAGTCAGGACCGATAAGCGAAATTTCGCTTGCGCTGTAGTATTCACATTACGTTCTGATTAAATTATGATGTTGCCACATTGACCGTTTAGTTTTTAATATGCGTATAATATAAATTAAATAATTACTATATTATTAATTCACATATTTTTTTCAACCTACATACAACTTATTATGATACTTAATGAAATAAATGATGAATAATGAAATGTATATTTCGTCTGATTTTTCTTGAGCGTCAACTGAAACTTAAATCGTGATTTAAATTGTTGAAAATATATAACACATTTGTGTTACTTAAAGTAGTTTAAAATCCTTCTATTTATTCTATTCATACCTCTTTTACTCTCTTTATATTGTTGAGTAATCACTTCTTAAAAATATTATACACAAATAAAAAGTAAGAATCTAAAACATTATGTATAATGAATAATACATAAATAAATAGCAACAAATTTTGCACTATATGGCAACGTTGTATAAATATTTCAAACTATTTGAAACTACTTCGCAGACCACGTATTAGTAGCGCGATTGCTGAACTCGTACAATGCGACTACACCAATAAGAACATAACTGTGATTGTTGATTAGCAAAGTTAATTACATTTTTCCTGTTGTTGATTCCTCACTCGTAAATCCCTAAACGAAAGAATTGTGGTTAAACTTGAAGAAAACTAAAAACGCTTGAAACTGAAATACTTCCAGAAAAGTAACAAGAAAGTTCTGCTAGATTTGGGACACTTAAAAATCTTGATATCGGCGTACCTATAATTAACTTTAAAAAGCTTTGTATCAGATGTTGATAAATCATTCGATAAATTACACTTCACATTTTCTAAGGTGAAAAGATTTACCGCATAATGGCAGCAAAATGCTGTTTTTATAAAAAAGCAAAATTAACTGCAGAATTAATACCGGAGATTTTAAACCAATGTTAAAGAGTGTAAAATTCACGGAACCCGTGATCTTATTACAAAGCTGTCTTTCAGTTATTATCGCATACAAAACGGTTTCGGCTTTGACGTAACATTAATCTCGTATATTGATGATAACTGTTATTGTAGGAAGTTGTATGTAGAAATAGATATATTTGTATTAATTGAATATGGTCATAGCATTTGATCATCGTGATTTTAAGTCTTTGATTAGCTTACTCTGCTTATTTTTGGTGTTACAGTGTTCTCTCTGCGAGTTTAAGAGAGTTATTCTCAAAGTGTTTCCCGAGCTTGTATTTGGCAATTAGCTTGAGTCATTGCAATTAATATTTACAGGTGTTCTTGTCACTGATTGAATTAATTAAATCGTGCCTGCTAATTGATTGTACGCGCTATGGGGTTGGAAATGATTAGTTGTTGATGGGTTCTCTGTCATATTTACTTGAAGTTACTATGTTTAAAATTACACATTTTATCGAGGAATGTTATATAATTACCTGTAATGTGTTGAATCTTGTCAATTACTTAATTTCACATTGCCGTTATATTTATCTTACTGGTCTATACGTTGTATTTTGAAAATTTAGAGCTTTTAATTTACTAATTACTTCAGGCCGGTAGATCATTGAAGACACAGCTATTTCGTTGACAAGTGGTTCCATTTCATTTATTTAGATCTTTATTACATTAAAAGACTGATTTCTAGTATATTTTGGTGAAAATTAGAATATAATCAAATAGTAATGCACAGGTTAACTTTCGAAATTAATTTAACGTTAACTGACAGTAAACCTTGATTTATTATGAAATTGTTTTGATGTGATACTTTTCAGCCTGAAGGTCCGTAATAGCATGTAATTGTTAGATTTAAACGTTATATGGTGAGAATTTAATCTAGAACGAAATCTTGAATTTTGGAACTAGGGCGCTAGGGGGCGCAAGAAAATTTTCAGTTGGTACGATTGTTGGATTAGCTACACGTTTTTATAGATGGGCCATTTGGAGGTCATTTATCATCCGGGTGTTATTACTGATGAGCAGCTCCTGGAACAAGGAACTGTCGTGGTTTAGCGGAATTGAGTACGCTAATCTTGTTAGAATGTAGTTTAGTAGTTGAACTTTTACCGCACAGCCACCGGATATGTCGTTCATGTACTAGTGAGCTATCGAAGGTGCGGGTGTGAAAGCTGGGCTGCGTTGAGGACACGGCCTTCATTTCGGTGTGCAATCGGCGAATTGGCGTTGAATTTGGTTGTTCATCCCTAGGAGGTAGCAGTGAATGCTTTTTCAAGTATTATCTGTTTTTCGAAATATTTTTGGAACATTTAATTTAACTTGTTACCTAAGCCTATTGTTATTTGATATAAGATAACAATCATAACCCTACCGGGTTGAAAGAAAAGTTGTATATAAACCCAAAGGATCCTTCGGTGTCGTTTTGGTAATGTATTGTCAAATAACCAGTATTTTTATAAATTTTAAAATGTAATTACGTAACAGGTTAGGGTGGAATTTAAACGTAATAACACCGCATTGATCCAGCTTTTTTAAATTGTTTTTTTTTTGTTTTACTGCACTAAAACTGCACTCCCTGTTGGGATTATATATAGTTTAGGGAGATTAGAGAGTTTGTTTGAAGGAAGCTTTAGGATTTATCATCCTCTTCAGTCTGGAACTGGTAATGAGTGGTAATCACAGTTAATCCATATATCATGGTATAACTGTGATAATAACATTTATAATAAAGGTTGAAACTTGTTATATGGGAATTTTATTTACGTACACATTCCTTTGTGTTCTCTCCATATTGTGTGACACTGGCGCTCAACCGGTAAATGTATTTGAGCCCTGTCTCAGTAATATCTTCTGGGATTGGATACTGCTTGGCTTCGTTGTACCCACGCTAACCTGGGAAGATAACCTCATTGCATACAACTACCCGATTGGATCCCAGTAGGAGAAGATTGAGGTACGTTTCAAGAGACACGGCACTAGGAATGATTAATCTTAAAAAGATACTAAATGCAGTGCAACTCGAAAAATTAGAAGAGAAATAAAATTTACTAAAGTATCATATCGGTGATAATTCGGATACAAGGACTGAATTGGATATTTGTGAACAGCTCTGACACAGAAATAATGATAATGAAGCACTCGATGGAGTCCAAGAATTGAAGTAATTTTGAATTTTGCGAGTCATCGAATTGAATAATCTAACTAATTTTTTTATTAACAATTTTGTTTCATGATTTTGCTACCAAGTCCTTTTATCTTTTTAGAAAATAATACTTTCAATAATAATTTAAAATTTAGGTAATATAATGCACCTTGTTTTTAAAGTAAATAAATAATTTTAGTAAGCAATGATTTCTGTCAATATTGAAGTTAGTAAGTTTTATGTTGGCCTTTTCTATCTTAAAAGGTTAATTTGTGTTTAGTTTCAAAACTATGTTTTGTGTATTCCTTAAATCTCGTTTTTATAATACGTTTGGTTTCTCCTATTTATTATTTCTCGTTGCTGTGACGCATTACATGTGATGCTTGTTACAGAATTGTTCTAATCAAAGCAGGATCGTAATTTGTTTGCTTTATAACTACTATACTGCTTTTTATATTTTATTCTGTTTATCTGTTTATCATTTATCTGAGGAATGATAGAATGATAGCTTAAGTGGCTCCCATCTATGCAAATTATCTAAGAAGAAACTGCTTCTGATAGATCGACTGAGCTGTGGCATTCGACAACACCGGCCGCAATAAAGACGTAACTTGAAGGAACCTCCTGCCGCAAAACTTTAGGAACGTTGTACTTCCGAACAATAGAAAGTTCTTTCTGATCTGTTAAGAAATTTAGAGATCAACATTGCTGTATTTTGTTGACGAAGCGTAAATAGTGGAACGTGTAAGCGGCAGTAGTAGCAGTCCTATCACATCTGAATTTTAGAAGCATTGCAATAAAAAACGCCTTCTGATAAAATACGTTGAGTGAAAATTCAATTAAAGTCGTTGAAAACTCCAAGCGAGTGCAAAACTTAACGGTTTATTTAAAAAATCCGTGGTGGAAAAAGTCTAAAAACTAATAGGAAATCGTCACCGGAAAGGAAATACGTTAAGTCGGAAAACTTAAAATAATAGGAAGTAAAAAAAAGTGTCGTTACAAGTATTAAAATGCGAAAATATCCTATACTTGTGAAGAAAAAAATCATATATTTACAAGATTTGGAACCTTACAAGATTTCGGAATATTTACAACGTATTAAACCTTTATTATATGAATTTGTATTAATATTATTTATTATTTGATAATTACATAATTTGATTTATAAGTTGGTATTTTATATTTGTTTGAAGAATTGAATTAGGTCTTGATTAGTCAATTTACATTTTATATTAGCGAATTACTGATTGATTCGATGATTTATTAATGAATTGCTTATCGCAATCGTTAATTAATTTAATTTCTTAATGATAATCCGGTATCATGTTGTACACTTCGTTCTTCTATGCAATTTTTGTTCTATTTGTTTTACAAAGAAGTTTCAAATTTTATTTTTTGTATTGTACGATAGCTTTGTACTTAATAAGAAATTTGTATATTTTTTTATGTTGTTTGGGTAATTTTGTTTTGTTAGGTGAGTACACTTCTTATATAAAAATTGTTGTTTAAAATATTTTATAGCTGCAAAATGTGAACCCCATTTTATAACTGGGATCACGACTTGTTATACTATTAAGAAGACCATAAGCAAATATTGTAATGTATATTCATTGCATCCTATTATAATCGTACACTGAGCTTATTACATAGAGTCACCTGGCTAGCGTAATCTAAGTTCATCCATTCCATAAAAACGCCAAGATGCAAACTATATACAGATTTAAGAAATGTTGCCTTTATGATTTTAGAAAATAAATCTTTTCTAGTTAATTAAGAACATAATATATAAGCTATATTATTAACTATAACCTTTTAAATGATAAAAATGTCTATAAAGATACAATGTCAAGTATTGTCAGGTATTATTTATGACACAGGAGATGTATTCAGATTTCGTTATTTTTGACTCGTTTTAGTGAAAAATAAAGGAAAAGCGGCTCAGGATCTTGGGAGTGACTTACATGAATCATGAAATACTCTGGAGATAACCCTAAACATAGTGATGAGAATTCTAGTTCGACGCTCGAAACGCGATGGACCGTATCGTTCCGTATAGAAACCGCAATAAAGTATCGTTCTCCTTCCTTTTAAAACCTGTAACGTATCATGTTACGTCAAATAGACTAATTATATAAATAGCGACACCACAGTACTAGGAAAACCCACTCATAGAAGCATAGTGCACAATGAACCATGCGACTGACCATGACTGAATAACTATTTTTGAGTTCTGTTCTTCTTGGTGGGCCAATGCGTGGCGTAGTACATTTTGTACGTGCAAACGGATTAAGCTAAATTATATGATTAAGCTAAATTGCTTTGTGTTTAAGTAAATAATCTCTTTCTGCTTTCATTGAATGTAGTAAACTATGCTAGTGCATTCAAAGTAGAAACATTTTTCTACTTTGAATTTATTATTAAGTTAGTTTTGAATAAACTATCGAAAAAGATATGGCGGGAAAAACAAATTTATAAAAAATAATTCATTGAGTCTATGTATTATACGCTCCAATGAGAACGTTGTCATACGTTCTTTAAGCGATAAAAAAACGTTCTTTAAGGAACGACACATCAGTACCTAAGGATGCCTTCTATCCTTCATGTAGCCTAGGTTACCAGTTACCTACTAGCAATGGTAATAGGTTTTGTAAGCGTTTCTTCCGAGTGGATAATGAAATAATTGTGCATGTTTTAGCAGTGTCCACTTCTAATCATATCGCAGGTTTGTAAGTGATTGCTACAGTTACGTACGCAAAGCTCTATATGATTTTATGTAATCAAGAGTTTTGTTCTAGGTGGTATAGATGACTTTGTTATCTATTCGGTGTGGGAATTTTCTGGATTGCGTGGTTAACTGGGAATTACCTTGTGTAAGGTTGTTGATAATTTTCGAATGTTACTGCCATTGGCACTTTTGTTTGATTCTCAGATTCTCAGATTTTCTAGCTATATCCAAAATTCTATTTGGTTCTGGCTTTTGCTGGTTCTTAAGGTCCCATTTGGGCGCCAAATAAGTGGTATTTATGTCTGATGGACCATAAACCTATAATCGGGCTGATCTTTCAAATCTGCCCCATTATAATCTAGTACCGAGGCAATTTATCCTCGTTCCTATTTAGTTTGATGTTAGACAGATTGAGTATTTGATACGTGTAAATAATTCAGGATGACTAGATGCTGCAAAAAGTGTAGAGATTTAAGGAGGTTATTAGATCGACGAAATAGCTACAAATAAGCAGACCATTATTGACAAATTCAGCTTAGATAAGTTTTACGATTGAAATGTAGAAATAATTATTGATTATATCATATGCCGATATTTAATTAAGTCTTAAATAAACTCTTTACATAGGAACATGAAATCATGTAGCAAGGGTAGAGCGGGGAATTGGTGCGATGCTTTTCTCAGTATGTAGGTCTTAATAAACCGATCTGAATAATTGAAAATCGGTGATCGGACACACAGATTTTCTAGGTAGAATTTGTTAGATAAATAGAAAAGGAAAAATGGTGACAGAATTTCAATAGGAATTTGGTAAAGCGAAGAAACGCTTATAAACCCCGGTCTTCACACGGAAGCCTAGTTTTGTATATACTAGACAAGTGCAACGACACTCAAAAACGTGAACAATCAATCCATGAATTAATTCAAATTAAAATTATAATTATAAGTCAGTCACACGTACAAGCATTCGAGGAAGCATTATTTCGTACATGACACGGTCTACACCGATATCGCTAATTTCTCATACAAATACATTTATCATTATTATTTTCTTAAGGAAGCATAAATAATGCTTCCACCACTACAAGCTATTTTTCCTATTGGTGGATTTTATAATTGAGGGGGGCAAATCTTTACAAATTCGTTGCTTACCTTTACTCTGATGGAGAACAACGTGTGCCCTCATAAAATTTTGGCGGAGAGGCGATACAATATTGTGCCTAAGATTATCAACAGATCAAAAACGTTTTCTTTCATTTTGTTCCTTCTTCTTAGCTAATATCATACAAAAGGACCCGCCCCAGCCAGCGTTAATTAGACGCGTTTTGGGTCTTGTTCTGATCGTCTACAAGTGAGAACTTTCGTTCTCTAATAATTCATCATTAAGTTATAAACCTATTCTTGTACAGTTTGCAAAATTCGCACAAATTATATTATTTAATTTTCATCTAATCATCTAATATAATCTGCAATTTTTCTATCTGACTCATATTCATATTTCATAACCCTTCCTTGTAATCTAGATCTTCGATGCGAAAACAAGAAGGATAACGTCTGAAAAAGAGGGGCGCCAAACGACCGACTCATCATATCAACAGAGATGTTAGAGACAAGTCAACAGAGAGGCCTATCAAGCATCGCTGCCCACACACATCACGTATGTTGATAGACGTACCAGTTCCATCTACTCCACCGAAGAAGCAAGAAGAGTTCACAGCTCCACATACAGCTCCAGGCGGTATGTCATTGCCCCCTTCACCCGACAAGGGCTCTACAAGCTCGTGAAGAGTAGCACCGACGATTATTCCGCTGTTACTTTGGACGCAAATTCATTCCATCAAAAATTACATCGCATCTTCAATAATTTATCTCAGACCAATTTCATATCTTCGTCATGTTAACTGGATGGATCCTCCTACAATACCTTCGTTAAATGTTCATCATTCAATTCTACCGACGTCCTGAAGAGAAACCTAAATCCAATTAGAAAAACAAATTAACATCATAAATCGAATTATCTTTATTTCGGTACTTTACTTGCTCTTTTTGTTAATGGGAATGGTGATAAAATCATGCTAGCAAATCTTGAATTATAAATAGTAGCTGAATGTCAGTAATTTAAAATTGCGACTAGAGTCATATATATAAGAAGTTATAAATATTAAGAACAATAAACCAAATTATTAAGCGAAGTCATTACCCAAATCTTGAGAATTAATGTGATGAGCATTAATGTGATGAGCACTACAAACAGAATAAATTAAGAAGCAGTGTAGTAGTCAATAGCAAAAATTTCGATCCTGCTTTAATAAGAAGAAATTCTGTAGAAATTACTCACAGCAAACTCCTGGTACGCAGATAAATTATCAAAGTCTGGTTATGGTCATGTTCAAAAGTTTGAATTGTGTCTCCACGAGAACTGATGGTATTTAAAGGGAAACTTTGCGCGTATTTCCTATCGGATTTTTGCCTTGCTGATAGCCTTACATCCCCTTCCTGTCTTTTTCTATTTACTTAATGCGTATTTACTAACTCGTGCTTCTTCGATAGCGAGTCTCTTGTCTCACTTCTTGCATTGGGAATCGTCACATATCTGCTTTGAGCGTATAAAATATCAAAACTAAGAAAAGGGGGAAAGTCGGCTGATATGGAAATATCAAATTAAAATGATGTATCGGACTATTAATTTTTTTCGAATTACTTAATTGTACTTTAAATAAAATGATTTATTGATTTGTCTTTTCCGTTTGAGGTTGTGCAGCCAATAACACTTTAGAGTGTTTCGAATGTGAGCTTACAGAGAACAAATCCAAGTACAGAACACTAGAAAATAATTGCAATAATAAGATAACTTCTGTTTTTGTAAAGCAAACCAGTCCTTTGAAAAATCTTCAATATATCGCTAAATCTATATGAGGATCTTCTTCATAATTAACGACATTAAATTAAATATAATTGTAGTGTCAAAATTACACTATTGCAGTATTTTTAGTGCCGTCTTGATTGCTAATCGCCTAAATTGCATTTACGGCATGCATATAAGACGGGTCTAAATCTAAATTACCATTACTCAATGGCGTTACAGCCCATCAAGAGCTCGAGTCTCCTCCACAACGCCTCGTCAAGCATATTGATCTATCGCCCGCAGTCTGCAACCTCTAACGCGCATGCTCTGCAGTTCCTCCTCCACGTTTTTCAACCAGAGCTTTCTTTGGCCTGGCCACCAATCTTCGACCTTCCGGTTGTTACCTGAACATTTTCTGCGCCACCCGGTCTTCTGGTCTTCTGTCATTCACTGGAGATGTCCCAGCAATCGAATCCGCGCTTTTTTTACTTGAGTCACAAACTTAGGATCCCGTTCAGTTCATATATCTCGTCGTTCTTTCTGGTACGCCAGACCGGATGCACACCGGACAAAATACACGTCACAGAATTTTCCGCTCCCATACATTCAGAATCCGCTCATTGTGTGGAGTCAGCACCCACATTTCAGTTCCATACATTAATACACGTCTTATAACAGTTTCATAAATCCTCCACAGTAAGCGAGATTTTAGAAGCTTCTGCAGACTGAAATCTGTTTTATTTACCGCTTTGCTGCGCTCTTTTATTTCAAACTTCATGTTATACTTCTCAGTCAAAACGGACCCAAGATATTTAAAAGTATACATCCTTTCAAACTGGTGCTCCATAATAGTAAGTGGTGTGACTGCTTGCGGCCCCGTTCTGGACATTAAAATATATTTTGCTTTGCTCATGTTGCCCTGAAGTTCTGCTTCTTTAGACTCTTCCTCTAGCGGTTGAAAATCTTCTCTGAGTTCCCTCTCTCTTCTAGCGAGTAGGTCCACGTCATCAACATAAGCCAGATACTGCACAGAGCGGTTAAACACAGTTACTCCTAGGTACACTTCATTCTTCCTTACAATACGCTCCAGAGTGAGGTTGAAGAGGATACATGAGAGGGCATCCCCTTGCCTTAGGCTCTCGCGATAACCAACTTCCTAGATACTTTGTCGTAACTTGACAGCTTGAGTTCACTAGCATCTGATAAGCCCAGTCAACTTTTGCGGCACACCTAGCCGAGACCAAATGTTGTACAAATATGGTCTACTCTGCAGATTAGTACGTGTAACTTCATATTCACTTGTTCTGAAACTTGCTTTATCCTCCTTAATTCTTGGTATATGTTGCATATTACCCTTCTTTCGTCCATTTCCTCAATCTCTGCCACCTTATTCGATTCCCACTCCCTCTTTCTCCTCCTACAAATGTCTGCAGCAGATGTCCTCGCCACCGTGAAAGCTTGATAGTTGATCTTGTGTCATGTCCTCTCCTGTTCTTTAAATCCTACCGTGGTTTCAGCGATTACTTTTATGGCATTTTTCAACGTCGACCACTTTACTTCAACATTATCTTCCTCTTCCTCTTGTCTTTGCAGATACCCTTGTAGTGTCCAGCAATGGTCGTTTTTAGCTCTTTCATCTGTTCTTAGTTTTTTGACGTTGAATTTCTTGGCTCTTGGGTTACCCCTTTAGTCTTAGGCGCGAAATTCTTTGGCGATATTTCACTCCAATAAGGAAGTCTGCATAAGCCCCCCTGTAGCTGCGAAGATCGCTTAATTCACTTGGGCGTCGACAAGGACCTGATCAATTAGATTTTTAGTAATACGATCGATCAAAGCTCATGTTGCTTTATGTATTCTCTAGTGTGTGATGTACGTGCTTCACACCGTCATTTGCTGGCTTGTCGCAAAGTCAATAAGACAGGTTAAATTGTCAGCGGACTCTTCATGGAGGCTATGGCTCCCAATTATCGGCCTGTATACATCTCCTCTTCCTATCTTAATGTTTAGATCTTCCAGAATTTATTTTACGTCATGTATCAGTGCAGCATCGTGTATTCTTTCCAGTTCGTCCTAGAATGCGACCTTGGTCTCATCTTCGGCTTCCTCCGTAGGTGCGTACACACAAATTAATGTCACATAGAAAAATTTCATCTTCACCCGAATACTGCACATACGCTCATTCACATTTTTGAAATCTGTGACTTGATTCACAGCATGATTGGCAAATGCAAATTAGGTTCCATATGTGTTGGTCGTGTTACCACTGCAGAATAGGGTTTAACAGTTGGTCTTTAACACATCAGATCCTTTTCAACCGTATCTATTGAAGTGCCGCAGTTTCCACACGGTAGTTTTTGAGGTCCAGGTCACAATACCAAAATCAAGACCATTTCAATGCATACGTTGTTTCCGAAAAATCCGATCCGTTTCGAGGCTTTGTTTTGGTTGCGTAACAGGTTTCTTTTTATGTAGTGGGGTAGTTGGTCCTACTTTCAATTTCTCCAGAGGATGGAGGGTTTTTAATCTTGGGACCCAACCACTAGGTGATTTGCCTTCTCAATCACCCACCCCTTTGCAGGGGCTTTCTGACTATGCCGACGCCGCCGAGTATATGACGGCCCTACTGTCAGCTGTCACAAATCGACTCTTCGATCTTCACCACCGGCAACGGCGGAGAAAAATGTGCGGACGCAACCCGGGGATTTCCGAAAAACAGTCCTCACATGACCTATCCGCTTTAACTTTTATCATTTATTAATTGCTTGAATTATATTGAATTCAAATTGTTTGTTTGGATATGATAGGGAAGCAACCTATAGCTATGTAAGTAATATTCAATGGTAAAATTATTTAAGTTTAAATTTTACAAACACTTTTTCATTTATTTCTTCAAAATAATTATATAAAGATTTTATGGCTTTCATTAATTTCATCGGTGAATTGTCGTATGAGAAACCTACATACATTTGTCGTAGCATAGAAAAAC